>QLPG01015573.1:0-13072 GCA_003314385.1 Gomphus sp. MG54 | reverse complement strand
GGGATGGTTGTTTGGTCGGCACTGGCGAATATCCGGGACCTCGGTACGTGGACTTGACATATGGTAGGAGTAATGGATGATGAATGGTATAGAGTATGTGAGGGGTAAGAACAAAGAATGTGGGTGGTTAATGTGCCAAGCTGAGACTGGCATACCAAGTGACATACATGTGGTGTGGACACTTGTATGTGGATGTAGGATGACTGCTCAGTCAGCACTACCAAATTACTGGGATCTTGGTACATATACTTGACGCTCCTTTACCACCTGACGGTGATGATAATGACCCATCTGACAATGATACTCAAAGTAACAATGCTCACAGCCTTAATGATAACAAGCTCATCAAAAGAGCACTTCTGTGCATGGCACAACCCTAACCCTCCAACTTGAATTCTCAAGCCAAGGTTTGAGACCCTAAGGTTTATGATGGTACAGATCAAGCTAAGCTCCATACATTCTTTCTTCAATGTATGCTTGTCAGAGGAGCCCCCAATAATAGGCACCAACCGATGCCACACTGACCGAGGTTCACACTCACTGACTGAGGTTTACACCTACTGACTGAGGTTCACACCCACCAACCGAGGTTTACACCCACTGACCGAGGTTCACACCCACCCACCGAGGTTCACATCTACTGACCAAGGTTTATACCCACCCACCAAGGTTCACACCCACCGACCAAGGTTCACACTCACCCACTGAGGTTCACACCCACCAACCGAGGTTCACACTCACCAACCAAGGTTCACACCCACCCACAGAGGTTTACACCCACCCACCAAGGTTCACATCCACCCACCAAGGGGTTCACATCCACCCACCAAGGGGTTCACATCCACCCACCAAGGGGTTCACATCCACCCACCAAGGTTCACACCCACCCACTAAGGTTTACATCCACCCACCAAGGTTCACACCCACCCACTAAGGTTCACACCTACCTACTGAGGTTTACACCCACCTACCAAGGTTCACACACACCTACTAAGGTTCACACACACCCACTGAGGTTCACACCCACCCACTGAGGTTTACATCTACCTACCAAGGTTCACACCTACCCACAGAGGTTCATACCTACCCCACAGAGGTTCACACCCACCCACAGAGGTTTACACCCACCCATAGAGGTTCACATCTACCCACCAAGGTTCACACCCACCCACAGAGGTTCATACCTACCCACAGAGGTTCACACCCACCCATAGAGGTTTACACCCACCTATAGTGGTTCATACCCACCCACAGTGGTTCACACCCACCCACAGAGGTTCACACCCACCCACACAGGTTTATACCTACTCATACCTACCGACCGAGATTCACACCCACTGACTGAGATTCATTTGGTACACTTCTGACCACACTAACCGAGGTGCATGCCAAACAGGTGCTACAGCTGGCAGCCAACATCAACAGGCATTAATCATGGCTATCAGCCATACCTCTGGCAGTCACCAGCCATACTAGTGCCCTAGTTTCCCTTCCAACCAATGCAGAGAGTGATGCCCAATACAAGCAAAGTGCCATAGCAATGGTACTTATATATTCATAGTTAGGGGGGAAAGGGTTCCCTAGAGTTTTCTCTTTAGATCCCCCTTCACCAGGTATGCTAGTCACAGTATATACATATAATATAATATTGTTAAGACTAAGAGTCAAGTAAGAGAAAAGACCACTGCAAAAATATTTGCAGGGAAATCAGATAAGTTTCAACTGTGAGTCAAGCAACTTTCTCTGTTGATAAGACTTTGAATCATGATGATATTCAGAGTGCTATGTTAGGTCAATTACCCTAATATCAAGCCAAATATATTCCTAAACCATCATTTTTTGTTTATTTTTTTGATAAAAAAACATTTAAAATCATTTACAATACTTTCAGATATTTTTCTGTATTTTTATAATATTTTTTGCAGCTCATTTTCTTATCCTTTCTGTACTATCATCGATGCAGCCTTCCCTGATTTGCCTCTGCATCGAAGCTATGCACATGTTCTAACATCCCGGTCATTGCTGATATTTTGGCTGACCGATGCATGGAACCAAAATGACTGTTAGGAGTATCGCTGAGACACACTTGCATACTTCCTCTCCTCAGTGTTTTGACCGCACTGAGGAGGTGAGCAAAATAGTTACCGACTTTGTACTTTCTCTAATAATTTGTAGCTTTATTTTATTTAGGTAGCTTCTTTCAAATAACAGTGTTTTGACCATACTGAGGAGCTTTATTTTATTTAGTCTGTGTCCCTTGTGTACCTACTTAAGTTGCACTAATCTATTTGAGCTCATTTTCCTACATGGTTATGGGCCCCGGAGATAAATCAGGCAAGTTAATGGCTGTGGAGAAGTTGTCTACTGATGGTTCCAACTGGCCATTATGGAAGGCAACTCTTCTAAGCTATTTTGAAACCAAAAGCCTCCTTCGATATATTGATGGCATAGCCCTCAGGCCTCCAGACCCTCCTACATTCCCTCAAGGTCATATTTTTACAGATGATGAGCAGATGCTATTAGATAAAACTGAGGAGAGGTTGGAGAGATATATGTCAAGAGAAGGCCAGGTTAAGGCTCAACTTATTGTCTCTATGTCAGAGTCGCTGGCCCTGATGATCCAGAAGATGAAGACCACAAAAGAGGCATGGGATGCATTAGTCGCTGAAATGACAAGGAAGCCCAAGATAGTTGTTGTAACTCTTCAGCGCCAGCTCTGGAACATTAAATGTGCCAAGGACAATGACCTGAGGGACCATCTAGACAAAGCTCAAGACCTCTAGGCACAGCTCAATGAAATGGGAGCCACAATATCAGAAGCCGAATTCATCGATATCATTCTTGCCTCATTGCCACCCTCTTATGAAGCCGTTATGAATTCCCTCACAACTTCTCTTGAGGAAATGGGCATACCTTTAGACCATGCTAATATTATCAGGGTCTTGAAGGTGCAATATGATAGGCGTAAAACCCTGTCAATTTCCCAAGAGGAGCAAGTTTTTGTAGGGACATCTACCAAACTGGCATCTACCAAGCAGATAAAGATATGTTCTAACTGCAAGAAAAAAGGTCATTCTATTGAGACCTGTTGGGCAAAAGGGGGCAGAAAAGAAGGGCAGGGGTTGAGACAGAAAAAGTGTGCTAAATTCACATCCAAAAAGAGAAAAGGGAAGGTGAAAGCTACTACAGCTGGGGATGAAATCTCATCCGAAGGTGACGATGAAGAGTCCACTGCATTCAACAATTTCGATCCAACAGCTCTGATGAGTGATCCTTTGGGATTGGTCGTTATATTGGACACCAGTGCCAGTTCACACATGATGCCACACCAGAACATCTTATAATGTTATCGTGCATTCTCAGAGCTGTGCAAGATTCATATGGCCGATAAGGGCATATTTGAAGCCCTCGGATCCAGCCAGCTTATCTTGCATACATGTCAGGCTTCAGGAACTGACAGACTTTGGGACTGCAAAAAAGGGTGTCAGATGGATAATGGCCAAGTCCTGTAGGCCAAGAGTAGTGGTGTTGGCTTCAACATACTCGTATGTTGTGTGCTACCTGCCATGCATGCCACTGATTTGCAACAGACAGGATACTCGGGAGGATGCCAATGATGCTGGCTCGAGTCGAGGACTTAACAGAGGGGAAGAAGGTCGAAGGGCCTAAGCCTAGTCAATACCCAGAATGAGGAAATATGTACATGCATGTCCTACTTATATAGGTTAAGAAGCAACATGTAGAATAAGGAATGTGGGACAACAAGGTATGCAGAGCATGTGGCTATTGTCCACAACGAATAAAATTAGAATGAAGGGATGTAAAACGGGGATAAAACAATAAGGTATATAATAATAGAGACATAGCCAAGGATAGGACAATAGGGAGTGGCCAAGTATAAAACAATGGAGTCATGACCGGGGATAATACAAGGACAGGAGGTCCTGAGGGGAGACAGACCGAAGGGTGAAGACAGGGAGTGTGGATGGTGGACATGCCAAGCCAAGACTGGTGTTCCAAGTGTTATGCATGTGGCATGGACACTTGGTCATGGATATAGGATGGTCGCTCGGTCAGCAATGCTGAATAGGTGGGTCTCGGTACATGTACTTGACAAAGATCTAATAAACCTGGAGATAAGATATACACCGATGTTTGGGGTCCTGTAAGGCACCCAACTATCGACAAAAAGACCTATTATATTTCGTTCACTGACAATTATTCCTGGGAATCTGTTCTATATCTAATGAACTCAAAAGATCAGGCATTCCAGAAATATAAAGTCTATGAAGCCATGTTACTCCACCAAAGAAATATACACATCAAGGTGCTCGTATCAGACAGAGGGGGCGAGTACACTAGCAGTCAATTTGAGGATTATCTAGCTAAACAAGGCATGTGGCATCGATTAATGGTGCATGATACACCTGAATCAAACAGCATAGCTGAAAGGCTAAACCATACCTTGGTGGAACACACACGTGCAATGCTAATTGAGTCCAATCTATCCAAATCATTATGGGGATATGCGATTCAACATGCTAATTACCTCAAAAATCGCACTTATACATGGGCTTTACCAGATAAGATGCCTTACAAAATGATTCATCACCAAAAGCCTGATCTACATGATTCACACATATGGGGATGGAACATTTATGTGAAGATTAAACAGGGAGACAAATTGTCACCAAAGCCAAGAGGGCCAAGTGGATTGGTCACTCAATACAGAGCAACGGCCATCTCATATATTGGCCAGATTCTCGGAAAGTGACAACAGAGCGAGATGTTCTTTTCAATGAAGAACACAAAGTTCCATTCATACCTACTGAGGAAATTCCAAAGATTATGCTGGCACAAGCTAAAAAAATCCTACCGGCACTTGTGCCAGCCACTACTGTTCAACCATCGCTATCGGGGATACTGGCACCCATTCCAGCCACCATGCGTGTTCCGCTTACAAACATAGGTGGTGACTCAAAAAATAATGCCGATGAGCCAGATCTCAAAGATCTGCAACCAAACCAAAAACCAGCTAGCCAGCCAACTGAACTAGAACCGCCAAGGAGGAGCGAGCGTATTTGCCTCCAATGTGAGCATTCACCTAAAAAAGAGACCAGCATGCACATTAGCACATTAGCAGATGAAATAAATTTGAACGGCAATTATCTCGCTATTAGTAAAGAAGAAAATGACAATGAAGAGCAAGTTGATGAAGAAACTGGCGTATTAGCAGACCAAAGCCTTACTGAGCCAAGCAACACACTTGAAGCTTTAAACAACCCTACATGGAAAAAGTCTATGGACAACAAATATGATGCATTAATTGACAAAAGAACGTGGGAGGTAGTTTCACCTCCCCCAGATGCTAATATTGTCAGCAGTCGATGGACTTACGTCTGTAAATCCAACCAAAATAGGGAAGTTAGAGCAAAATCTCGCTTAGCCGCTCAAGCATCATTATGCACCATATGCACAATAGCCACCAGGAACAATTGGCCGATCCATCAAATGGATGTCGACAATGCCTACATCAACGGCTGACCTACATGAACTGATCTATATGAAACAACCTGAGGGATATGTTCAGAAAAGCCATAACCACATATTACTGTTAAAAAAAGTGCCTCTATGGGCTCAAACAATCTGGTAGAGAATGGTATAGATGTTTAAGCGATGTGCTATTGAGACTTGGATTTCAAAAATCAGCCTCTGATGCAGCCGTATTATATTGGCATGGAGGAAAAGGCTTTGTAATCATTGCAGTAGCCATTGATGATTTAACTATTACAGTGACTCTAGATTCGACCTTACAGGAGATCAAAAATGACCTCATGAAGATCTTTAAAATGAAAGATCTCAGTGAGCTCCATTGGCTCCTGAATCTAAAAATTGATAGAGATAAGTGATCACAATCCATTAGCTTCTCACAAGAGGCATATATCGATAAAATCATTGATCTCTTCAATCTGCATAATGCAAAAGGCGATATGACACCTCTCGATCTGAATATAAAACTTTCTAAGGATCAATGTCCTAAATCTACCGAAGAGAAAGCAGCTATGGCAAAGATCCCTTACAGAGAAGCCATTGGTCACTAATGTGGGCAGCCATTGCAACCCAGCCTGACATAACTTTTGTGGTATCTCTTTTATCTCAATTCCTTGAGAATCCTGGTTCTATACACTGGAATCTATTTGAGCTCATTTTCCTACATGCTACTGTGTCTTTTATATATATTTGGTTATCAGAAGCATGTGAAAGAAAATGTTGACATGTGAATTGTACATGAGGGTATGACCTACATGTGATATAATGTCTCAGGATGATAGTGTTGGAATTGTGTCATGGGATGGGAGTCTTGGATTATAGAAAAGGGAATAGAGAAAAGGGAATATATTTACAATGTGCATATGGATGTTTCAGTTTGAGAGAAGATGAACAAAGATTTGACTTAGCACTCGGATGTCTTGGTGAATGTCTGATCGGGTTTGTGTCTCATGGTAGTTGATCAGATGTGGAAGAGAAAATATATCATGTGAATATATACAGTATAGTAGACTTCCTTGATACAGATTTCAGTCAAGCTCAATTTTAGCTCAAAATTTTGTAGATTAAATTTAAAAAAAATTATATTACAGCTAAGAAGTATCTTGAGAACATTTTTGCTCTATATTATGGAGGCAAAAAAGCTTTTGTTGTGGCAGAGTAAATTATTTTGTAGAACAGGTCAAAATGTCACAGATATAGGTCCTTGATACAAGTGTGACACCTAATTCTCCATGCATGGAATTTGCAGCTCGTTGTGATTAGGCATCCATTTCTTTGTATTATTAGCATGTTGCATGTCATGCTTTGGTAGCCCCAATATCTTTGTGGTCAGATTAAGGTCAATTTAGGTCAAATCCCACTTGGAGTTTTTGTAATTAGCAATAGGAGATGCATAGCTGCCCTAATGTGATCACTCTATGACAAAATCTCTCAGAAAAATTGAGGAATTACTGATTTAAGATTGTATGTTATCAAAATTGAGAAATTTTAGATGAAAATAAATTCCTCCTGAATGCAATTCTTCCCCCTCCTTTATGTGGTTTGGGTTAAATGTTGCTTATATATGATAGATTCTTTGTGCAAAACCCTGTATCACTGGAATGAGAATAGACCTTGGAAAATCAATTTGTATCAAGGAGGTATCCTGTATCAAGGAAGTCTACTATACTGTATACAGTAATGGAGAATTGGTGACTCGTGACGTATATGCTGCTTGAGGCTGAGTGGATTTGTTGACTCGCATGCTCAGTTGACTCCGGTTTGTGAATAGAATTTGAGAATATTTGGAAAATGGAAAATGATGGATTTGATGTGATTCCCAACAGATATGATATAATCCCCTCTGTGATGCATGTCATGGAGGAAAACAAACTGCGGCCAAGCAAGTTGGCAAACCCCACAACCAACTTGTCCAACATCTAATCGGGCAACCGGCAACTTGATACCGGCCTGATCTCGATCGGATCACGACCCAATCAGATTTGGGCGCTTATTATCAGGCTTCGAGGTTTCTGACACTCTTCTTGACACGATCTCAGTGCACATGTGGGCTCCGAAAGGTTTTGCTACTAGTTGAGGGGTGCAGTCTAACGCCCCATATCCTTCCTTTGTTTTCTCTTCCGCTAATTTCCGAGTTCTAAATGCGTGTTGAGCTTTGGATCCTACCTATTCCTTCTCTCCATGTGCTTCGAGAAAAAATTCCATGATCTTTCTCCATTTGGCATTTATCGTTGTTAGCTGTGGCGCCATCAGCTATACCGCCCATTACTTGTTATTTATACTCAGTGAGCAACATGGACTAAGAAATAACGCTGGCTTGGTCATAGTAGTAGAATCCTATAGCTATATACATACATATGAATTGCGTTCTTACACTACTGTACCGCTTACAACACTAGGGTACACGTTGAAAGAACAAGGGAACTTGATAAAATAGAGCCATTAAATTAAGGCACTGTCTGCCTTCTATTCGTCGCAATGCGAAAAAAATCGATTTGCATCTTGATCTCTGCTTTTTTTTTTCCATCCGCACTGTCAAAATATAATAAATGGCAAAATCAAACATGCAATATGACGCCAAGCGCACCTAGTTTCCGGCGTGTCGCAACGGCAACAGTTCTACGATCCCGGTTTTCTTGATCTGAGGGCCTTTCTGGCCAAAGTACCTCCCCGACAGGAAGCTCCAGTGAAGGCAAGCAACAAGCCAGCTTTCAAGCCCGCGAATGTAGCGGTCCACATCCCTGTCGATTTCAGGGCCCCATTTGGGGATGTTCCTTTGAAACTTCCGGAAAGTTTGAAGGGCAGAAAGACACATGTCTCCGACGTGGTCTACTGCCTCCTGGAGTTCCAGGCCTTCGATATTCATTAGAATAACAACCATGTTGTACGTCTCGCCGCTCGCCTGCTCCTTGTTAAAGGAGAAGAGATCCTGAATGGAATTGTTAGCCTTGTGTGAGGGATATACCATTGTGACAAATCTATATGCTCACATTCGACCAGGTACAAAAGTCGTTAACGCACTGCTTCATGGTTCTAATGACAAAATTATCGATGACACAGTTGGGTAGATCGATGTCAAGAGTGTATTCAAGAAAATCCATGAGAGGCTTGAGCCCGCTGCTGTCTCTCCGAATATCGATGTAGACTTGGAGTGTGGGGATCACGCCATTCTGGCGATGCTTGGATTGGACATGACGACCGTCAAAAAAGAGCCCCAAGTTCTCTCGGAGGCGTTCCTGGAATCCGGGTCCTCCGTCTCGTTGACATCGCATCCAGAGGCTGTATAATCGAGATATTTGGCCGTTGTGAGTAGGTGAGTGGTTTAATTATGATCAGGACTCACTCTCGTGCCAACTTGCTCACGTCGGGCTCCTGTTTCGGATGCAGCTTGCCTGCGGCATGAGTAGGACGATAGGCATCGGGAAACCAAAATGCGTTCATGACAATGTCTGCGACCATCTCGTTGCCCTTGATCATCAAGCCTTCCGAGACGTCCCCGTAGAGGAATATCAGCTGCATGAAATCGCAGCTGCATCGCAGACGGTCGTCGTCTGTGTCGTTGTAGACAAACGCAGAGAGCTTGCCTGCGGCAAGAACAGACAAATGACGACGTTTTTCTTCTGTGAAATTGCTGCATCCGCTTTGGTACCAAGTGTCAGATTCAGCAGCAATGGGGTCCCCGTTCTTGTGGTAGATAAGAGGGTATGGGCATGGAGATATGAGGTCTGGAAGTCTGAAAGTGGGAGAGGGGGTGGGAACTGGTGCCATTTGTGTGAAGAAGATGTAACTGAGGGGGGTGATGATCGAGAGGACAATATGCTCGTCTGCTTTTATGGTCAGCAGCAAGCCTTTTGTGTTACCGGATGTCAGACCAAGAATTTTTTAGCTGTGCAATTGAATGGTTCATTCCGACCAATGTCATGTGGTAAATTCAACCAGCAATACACCGGATAAAGAGATGGATGAAGATAGAGCTTTCACCAGACGTCGCCAAAAGCTTAAGATGCGATGAACCCGAACATCAAAGGTGGCAACGTGGTGACGTCAGTGCACAGCCCTGGGCAGCAGCATGGGTTCCTTGAATGATTGTTTGAAATCATCCTCTCGATACTGCAGCAGCAGTGCAGAGTTCGTGACTAGGCGGTGATCTTGTTCGCGACCAGCTAGCCAGAAACTTCACAGTATCCTTATTTCTATTTTTATTGCGGTTTAGCGGAGGAGCCGAAGGGAAAACTCAGGTACGCATCAGTTGGGGGCCTGAACGATGCTCCACGGGATGGCTAAGGTAGGAACCCGGTGGGAACAAGTGATTAACGTGGTCTGATAGCCTTCATGAACGGAACAGACAATCCCATGCGAATCAACGGAGACGAGCCTGTTCCGTGTCCGGGACGGCTAAGCTAAAAACCCGGTAGATCCAACTAACATTCACGGGAGAGGCTAGGGTCGGAAACAGTTCTCATCCTCAACGGTTAGGCTTAACACCGGACGTCCGATAGAAACTACTAGAAGAGAGATCCGAGTAGATTTGCTGCCGAAGCCGATGCTCCCATTGGTGGATGGAATTGCCAATTTTCGCATGCCGGGGCGGGACCCGTCATAGACATGTAACATACACTTCTGAAAATACCCTTGCAAAGAAAAAGAAAAAGAAACCGAAGGCCCGTACGCCTAGATTACACATGTGGAAAAATACGTGGATTCAGGAAAAAACATGGATTACAGGGCTGCTATTCTGAGGATCTCAGGCAGCGAGAAACCAATAGTAACTCCACCGATGAATAGCTGAACCCGTAATGGAACGCGTCGACTAAGAGCTTCTGGTCCCTTGACTGTGCGCCAAAGTCGGTAAAGTTTCGGTAGCAAAACATGGATGACGTCCCCAAGGATATCCTGTGTTAAGGATTTGACATTCAGTCCAAACATCTCTTCTTCTGATCACTGGCAACCTGGACCTGATGGTATTGGAGCAGGGTTGTGTGACTCTGTGACCTCAGCTCTTTTCCAAGAGACTGAGGTATGAGTTCAAGTTTATTCTCACATTTCATACAATTGTTAACAATTCTTTTAGATAGTATTTCAGGTAGCTAAATACTTCTAATTTGAGCTCTTTTCCAAGAGACTGAGATAGTATTTCAGTCTCTATACTTTAACATCCTGGAAGCAAAGATAACCAGTCTTACATAGGGAGCGAAGAAGAAACGGGAAACCCAGAAAAAGAAAATCATATTATGTGTATTGTATCAGATGATTAAGCATAGATGTTCACATGCGACGAATAATGAAGAAAACAATCTTGAACGCCATTATGTAAAGCGAAGCAGTGATGTGAGATGGCAAAGGACGAGCTTGGAGCCGGGAGAAGAGTAATGCCGGTCCCGATTGCACGCTATACATCCTTCTCGTCAAGGAAGAGAGGAGGAAGCGTGCTCCAAATCCGCTAAGTTCTTGAGAATGTCGAAATGGCTGAGAGGATGGAAAGGGGATGCTGTGTCAGGAGGGAGAGGCTCAAATGCATCTTCATCGTCCCCTCCATCACACCACGTTGGGGATTCTATACGCACAAGATCATCAAAGGATGCACATGGGGCCAGTTGGAAGAGTGAGCAGATGGAAGGAAAAGATGGGCAAGAAGAAATGTCGGGAATATCCAAGGCAATGCGTGTGAGGTTCTCCATGCTGGTGAAGGTGGGGATCATGAGGGATCGCACAGAAGAGATTGACGATACAGATAAAAGACTGCTGTCGAAGGAGCTGTCAGAGAGCTCCTCGACATCAATGGACAATTTAGTATTTTGGCCTCTTGAATCGGGACGTCTCTCCTCTGTTTCGGGTAATGAGATATCTAGAAGAAATGAAAAGTTTTCGGGAACAAAGACACCAACATCGCTAGAGGACAGCATTGTTGGAAAGTCCAGTTGGAATGAGAATTGAGGGTCGAGAGGTGTTTCATAGGAGAGATCGAGAACGTCGTGATTGACGTCTCGATATTCTGTCAGTTCTTTTACCCCGAACTGAGAGCCATCAATTGCATGGGTGGAACTCTCAGTACTAGGTCGCCAACATGAAAGGTGAAAAAAAGACGTAGTGGCGACCAACCTTTCAGGCATATTTTCTTCACAAGTCATTGGGGATGAACTAGAAGCCAGTATTCCTCCAAAGAAGGACGAAGATGAAGCTAAGAGGCTGCTAGTTTCCCCCACCAGCAACTTCGGCATTGGTGAAAATGCACGGGGAGGCCAATTCTGGATTTCCCAGCACGGCTCAGAGATGGCCAAGTCATCGCTTACAAGACGACAGAGGATTAAAATAAAATACAAACAACCATTAAATTCAAGAATCAGGGCCACTGCTCACCAAGTAATATCTCGTAATCCCCCTTGTTGTATTTTCAGGGATGTTTCGTGCCACTCTGTTGCATTTGCATTGAACGATGCATTCCTGAAGACTTCAAGTTCGATTTCCAAGTCTTCGGCAGATGTCCGACTTGCATCATACGCTGCGTCGTCTTGGCTTTTACTGGGCACGAGCCCCATCCGAACGAGTAAAGAATCATCTCCCGGATTGATACATAAATCCTCCCACCAGGGAAGCGGAAGGGGCGAATCCCCTCCATCTATAGTGCACTTCATCGGAGAATCCTCGACACGGTCCACCGCTGCATGGAGTTGAGAAATACATCCAGTGTCACGTGTAATGACTATTATTCTTAGTGAGGGATCATGAGAAATAATAACATCCAGATAAATCACAATGACAGCCCTACCGTGGCATAATATCAGCCAGGTAACTGCTCACAGAAGGTCTCAGAAGACAAAGGGTCCTAAAATATGCTCTCAGATTCGTAGTCATTACTTAAAAACGAAATTGATCATGAGCATACCTATCGCAAAGAAAGACACCGTAACTGTAGATGCGCAGAAGTGAAGGTGCATGGGACGCCTTCAATGTGGGTGCGCTGGGAATGTAGTACATATTCCTTTTGAAACACTACAACCAGAATATTTATATACGTTTCTTTCGCTGTCTCGCTCGGTCTGCCTCGGATGTCTCCAAGGTGTTTCATAGGACATCTTAGCTCCGATTGAGGCCTCAAGCGCTCAGGACTGGTAAGCTGGAAATCAAACCAAGCCCTTCTTCCATCATGTGGGGTAGAAGCACCACTCATGAAGGAGCTAGTGCGTTTCATCCCCTGGTAGAGGTGTATATATAAGAACAACTTTTAATTAAGCAGCTAAAGGCCACGTATTAGTGATAAGGTCGCTCCCGACGGCGACTAACGCAGGCACCTGCTTGGAAACTAATTTAATAACTCCAACGTTCAAGACGTAAACCTAAATATAGCGAAACCCAGTGATCCCAAATTAACTCGAGACCGCAGGTGGAGTGGGATTCTACCAGGACGTCACTTGGTCCCATTCGGACTGGTTAGAATATGTTTACCGTGCGACACTCTATTTATTTATTTATTTATTTATTGGAGGAGAGGGCTTATGTCTCACTGTTCGTATTCAGATTTCCT
>QLPG01015562.1:0-11662 GCA_003314385.1 Gomphus sp. MG54 | reverse complement strand
GAAGAAGCCGGCGCGGTGAATATCTTAGTTAGCGAATGGTAAAAATTGTTAAGGGTCCTCACTCACGCAGCATAACTTAGCTTATAAACACCACTCGACCACGGTTGATGGCAAGGCTGCAAATTATGTAACGCCCTCGAAACTTTTCTGTTCAGGATGATATATGAACACGAATTTAAATGACCGTTTTTTGAACTGTCTAGCAATTTAAATGAAAGACATGGTCCTATACTCTTGGAAAGCTGGTGTACGGGTCCATGAATGAGTAAACGTTGAAGAACCAAGATACGATGATATCACAGTACCTTGTACGTAACTAATTCAGCCGTCTACCTAAGAACGGAAGCCTTGCGCGCACCGCCTAAGTGAACCTTGTTGGCACAACATCATTTGTGACACGAGATTTATTTTTCCCGTTCGCGGCTGTTATCAAAGAGTCCCGAGGAAGCCAAGCCACAAATGCCACCGAATCCTAGCAAGACTTTAAACTGTATGCAGGGCTCTCCCACATGTGTTCATCGTGGCGACAAGTATTGACGAACAGAAAGAAGGACCAATACAACCAGAAGTACACCGCGTTCAACGAGCGTGTTGAAGATCAGGCCGTTAGCAAGATCAAAGGCTCTTCAACAAGGTCAAGGGAGAAGACAAAGGGGCCGCCCTGAAATTTCGCTACAATGAGTCATTCATCAGTAATAGAGAGCGTCTCTCCTACCGGTACCGAGCAATGGTGGTAAGCTGTATCTTGTCAGCTGTTGGGCGGGCATGTCTCAGCGGTTGTCGTAGACCTGTGGCAACCAGTGTGAGTGGCTCCGGAGCTCTCCGACGCAGCCATCCTAAGTATAAGTACTACCCACCGTCCTTTCTCTTTTTGACGCCGCTTTGTCAAGCGCTGTGCGCTGCTATTTTTGCTTGGATTGTCTAGTGCGTATTACAGTCAGCATCTACTTCTTTATTGCGGTTTTTAATAATAATATTCCAATGTATTTTGCTTGATAAATGCTTTTTATCCCTTTACATCTATGGAGTGCAGACTCGTTTGTACTTATTAAGAGGCAGTTTCAACAACCACATGAAACAATGACAACAATATCTTGAACGCTGCTATCCTTCTTCTCTGAACGTAGCGGGCAGAACCGCAAGCTCACACGGTAGAAAAACAGATTATTCCCGTTTAACTGGAGATTGGCATCTATGATCCCACAGAGCATATTGTCCTTATAATTGGCAGCTCAAATACTGGTGCGCCTGGCTCAGAAACTATCGATAATACTCTTGGAGAACTCAGGTTCGCCCCCTTGGCTTCGATACTATTGCCTCTGGGGAATGGTAGGGCATCGTTCAATGCCGTTTGCACGCCAAATTTAGCGATCCAGGCCAATGAGGAATAATTCCATCAAGGAATATCGATTATTAATATCACTATTATTATAGAGCATGCCTCGCACTTTCATGACTTGCAAGAACGGCAAAGCAGCCAATCTTTCTCAAGAACGATTGCATCATGATTGTACAAAGCGAACGTTGAAGTGATTTGGGACCAAATTCTTTCCAGAAAAAGTGAATGTCAAAGGGATGCAATTCGTGCCGCCAGAGGGTATGGGTTGGGCGTATTTCAGCGAGAATGTTCTCCTAAATCCCATTGACTACGCCACTTACCGAATTCATGAGGCATCGGCAAACGACAATAAGCAGCATACCCAACTGGATGTCTGTGCGCAAGTCCAATTGTTCAACTACCGCTTCAAACTCGCTGCATGCTTCATTACTATATGTTTTCATGCCTGCAACCCAGCCTGATGAGCCTATACATTCTTGGCCTTTGAAATAGTATCCACTGACCTCTCAGCCTGAGCTCTCCCAACAGGCGCTGCATAGTCAAGATAACATGGGTCCATCAAAGCAATCACACACAGACTCATCTCCACTTAATCCTCTATTTGACAGAGCATTCACCACCGTTATCATACTTGATTTTCTTTTTCAACTCTTTTACCAAGGTGGCAGCGGTCATATCACCACATGTAGGTGCGTACAGGGTCTGACCCTGGCGAGCTGAACGACATCGCGTTCGGGTGCTTCCAAGTCATCGAGCGTCAGGGGAATCTATAACCGCACTTCATTTAAACCAAACCAGAAGAACATCGTAAATAGACAAAACCCAGACTCCTGGATGAACAGCATACGGTGCCTTGATCAAAGTGCCTACGACATTTACACTCTTGATTTCAGAAGTTTGATTATGTTCGCCACTCATGCCTCAGAATGCCATGTTTCTATCTGGCCGCATGGTGTGTGCACAGGCTCACACAGGCGTTAGCATTTTTGAAGAGAGACATGCTCTTTTCATGCTTTACTTCTCCCTGTCTGCCTCAACACTGCGCAAATGATTGGATATCCGTCGTAGGAAGTCTCAATGCATATTATTTTACTTCTTCAATGCCCCGAGTCAGAGATGTCTTAGTTTCTAGGTGATAGAAATAAGGATGTTAGTGTATGTGAATAAAAAGCCATTGATTTACAGTGAAAATAGTATCAGAGACTGCAGATCTGACAGGCCAATTGGGCAAGTTTCCTGCAAGGACACTTTGAATTATTATGCATACTGTATCACATTGACAAGCTACAACACAGCTTCCACTTGAAGTTTCAATAGAAATTGAAGGAATGGATTGCAGACTAGGTTCTGGGGGGAGCTGTGGAGGAAGTTCTACACTAGAGAAGTAGAGAAAAGTGGGACAAATAGGAGAATAATAGGAAGGATTTTTCTGTTATTTTTAATGTATTTATTTATATGGAAAATGTGATGATATGGCCATTCTACTATAAGCTAAGCTCCCAAGTTTTGCCTCTGGTTATGTACCAATTTGGGAAACCACCCTGGGTTTCAAAACATCAGTTTATCATTTTATTCTTCCACAAGGTAGAAATATTCTGAGAGCATTAGACCAATAAACTGTAATACTAGGAATATAGCTGTAATCTCATTTTTACTGTAGGACAAGGGTTCAATGATCCTGTCCTAAATAGGCAAGTGTATTAACCGGCGCTTAAACCTCGGTTGAGTGTGGACAATGATTTTAGTATAGCTCAATAGCTAGTGGAAATGGAGTTCTAGAATTTGGTATTTTGATAGTAAGCGCATTTCTCTACTCATTGAAATTGAGAAAATTATATGTAAGCTAAAACTTCATGGAACAAAAATGGAAGTTGGCCCTAAGCAGCCATACACATGATGTATGCAGATATATATGGGAAATATGATATGAAAATTTTATAGGGGGTGGGGTGGAAATAGATATATATAGGAAAATAAATGATATGAAAAACTTGTTGTTTCCCTTCCAACAATTCTGAATAGGTAAGACAGCCCTTGGGGTCAGGTATGGGGCTGTATAGATTGCATTCACCCAAAAGTGTCCCTGAAATCCCAGGAATATTCATATTGGTACTTTGTGATGTGTATAAACTCGGTGTACAATTGTGACTTGAAGGGAATAGAAATTCTTGATTTATTGGTGTTTTAGTGGTGTGATGTATACACAGCACTCAAATGATTCTCTATACTTAACAGCAAGAACACAAAGAAGGTGCACACACAACTTGGGAGTGCAGCGGATACAGAACTACATAATATTTACAGCGCTATGTGGTAGTTCAGAATAATATTATTTGTTATTACATCCTCCCTGATTCTTTTCCAAAGTCTTCCGCTCAAAATCAATATTCAAAAATGACCACTCGGGGGAATTTGACGTTTCTGAAGGAATTAATAGCACAGAATCAAGCTCAACAATTACTAGGAGAAATAATCTCCGTTGGAATGTCCGACATCTGGTGGAAATTAATGGGAGTGACTTCCGCCATTGATGTCTGCTCTCTGAGATAGAGCTTAAGCATATTCAAAAGCAACCGACTGCCCATGGTACACGTAACTGCGTATGACCATCTGGAAGCAACATTGACGCCAGCAATTCTCAAACAAAAGACAGAAATGACCTACCCAAGGGAAACGAACACAAGGGATTGCGGAGCATACCAATAAAAGAAGGCGGACACAAACAAAGCGGTAAAGACACTATAACAGGAGATGTCACTATAAACCAAAGGATAGCAACAAAGCCAACAACCTGAAGAAATAGAGTAAACTGTTGAATGTTAGACGTTGCCTGACTGCGTGACGTTTCATCCAGAAATGGTTGACTAACCTGTCACAAATGAGGCGCTTGAGCATCGGAGGACTAAACTCGTTTTTGTATATTGTCCATGCTTTGTAAATCATGCAGGTGCAGAGGCCAATCTCGGTTATAATTGGAGGAACCAGAGTAAGGGTGAAGAGCCTCGGCATGGTAAGAATATAGCACCCCGTGAGATTGTATTCAGGAGGTGCACTCTTTCCTGTTTAGGTGATGAAATTATATTTAGCAGGATAATGTTTGTGGCTCCCACCATCAGGTAAAGAAATCCAAAGAAGGATTATCCAGGCGATAAGTGATATCAAAACAAACCCAGCGATCCCAACGACAACAGTTTTTTTACGATTGTAGACAGCGTAGATCTGTAATGAAGACTATTTATCAACATCATTATGCCTGAAATCAAGGAACATACGCGAGCAAGAAGTATAACTAAAAATAGGCTGTAAGTATATTTATTTCTTATACAAAGAGCATGTGCTCACCATGTACACTTGTGATCAATATGACGGCCCTGTAAATCGTCAATCAGGGCGAATTCATGGTTGAAAGGCGGACGTACGATGCGGCGTTCCATCGCAAAAAAGAAGCACAACTAAAATAATAAGGAAGTAACCCAATAATCTGCGGAGCACCAGATTTTGTTCTTACAACTGAGAAAACAAGGTAAATTAGAGCGTGCACAGGGGTATGAGATCGGCGAGGTGTTCACTTTATCTGATAGAGATCCGTAGAATAATACTTTTGCAATGTTCTGATTTCAATCGAACCGGTGGATACTGAAAATATATACACACCTGTGAAATTAAAGCTAAGTGTGAAAAGCCCGAAGTAACGCGTCTGGGTAGTTAATATAAGTATGAAGACTCTTCAATTGTCGAAGACAAGACCGACCAATATAAAAAATATCTTTCCGAAAGAACGTGGGCGATTCCAAATAAAGTTGATCTGAGATAGGTAATTAGGAAATATGGCAGCATCGACACATGGAAGTAACCTCGGTAGGGAAAGTGAGGACTATCTGAATGTCAGTGAATGGTGAAGGCTCTGAATGTAACTCTCACAGTGGTCATATATCAAGAAGGTCAACGATCCAACCCATGAGCATTTAGTGACTGTCACTGCTTGGCAAAGGGGATGCATCAGACATCTTTTGGAGTACCGCTCATAGGACTGGACTTGCATGCATTCAGAGTCGTAACCAATGTTTGAGCCGTGAGCTGAACCTGTTGATGACTGACAGACATTCTGGTTTCCGGGAAGACTGACAGGTCAACTCTCAAATTATAGCATCTACGAGGCATCCCAAGACAACTAACCTGTGTTGACTAAACAGCTCATCTCAGTCGACTATGTAACAAATTTGAATTCAAACAGTGTGGCTGCACAGAAGAGTGACTCACCTCTATCCAAGTATGTAACGCGACTGAGACCGTTCAATTTGATGACACATTGAGAGAAAGATGGCAGGGCATGTTTTATTTACTTTCCTTGAATCATAAGCAATTAGACTGGAAAAACCAGCCTGTATATGGTATGCTAATGCTAGGTTATGAGAGTCTCTGGCATCGGGGCATAGGAGAGTTTTCCCGCAAGGAAAATCCTGAGAGGGAGAGAGAAGTTCAATTAGTGCTTGACGCGCTAGGCCGCAACAGAATGTGGATGGCACGGTCAGTATTGTAAAAGGGGTGAGAGCGGTGACACCGTCTGTTGCAAGAATGTCGCAACTAGATCGAACAGAATGTCGCAATAAGATCAAACAGAATGTCGCAATTAGATCAAACAGAATTTGCCAGATAAAGATCAACTATAGCAAGAAGTTACTCACGTCTCAGCTCCGGTGTCAAGAGACTGAGACGTTCGTATACGATCGCTCGTCATCCTCAACACCGCCACCAGTAGATAGAGTTCCCTCCTGGATCGTTTCTGTACCTTACGCAACAGGTACAGTGCCGGACACTAAGAATAGGCACCTCGATTGTGGCACCAATTCTGCTCCGATTGAGAAAATTCTTTGCAGTTTTGGAACAAAGCATGGCCGCCAGACTTTCGACATGCCACATAAAAATAAGCATGTTCATCAGGCTAAAGCTGAATGCATTCCAAGCAGCCGGTTAGCTTTATTTGGATATATTGTGCCAGTTCCTGTCCTGGCGCCCATAGCATAGCAAGTGGCTGTGTCAGTGGCATGGGAATTCCAGTTAGTAAACTTTGGTCAGATAGATCTCAAGGTATATTTAAAAAGAAGTGACTACCCTAGTTTTTTCAGAAATCTAATTGGATTTGCGGAGGCAGAGACAAATTCGCGTAAGGCCTGACGGAAGTCAGTTTTTGAACGTCCGGCACTGATGACCTGAGCGGTTCCTCAGTTTTTCACGTGCAGTACGTAAGGCGCACGCTTAATTAGCTTCCGTTCCTGCGCGAGCATTAGGTCATATCACAGCCCTTCTGTTTGAAAACCAATATAGACCCTCTTCAACCCAATATGAAGTGCCTTGTAGTAATAAAAAGTTTCATGTGAAATTGCCACAAGAAAAATTGTTTTTCATGCAGTTGTGAGCAAACCCAGTTGCAGAACTGCTGGAACAACAATAAATCAACTGAGACCTGTTAGATATTTTCTAGTAATATAATATATTGAAGTTAGAGAGCACAAGGCACTTTTAATTAATCAATGTCCATTAGAAGGTTTTATATAGTGTACTACAACTGAGACAATAATTAAATAGAAACTACTTGTCTCAGCTGTAGTATACCTTCTAATCAACTTTGATTTGTTTAAAGTGCTTTGTATCCTCTATCTACATGTATATTATATTACTAGAAAATATCTAAGAGGTCTCAGTTCACCTACTACTGGTACACTTCTGCAATATTTACTGTGATTAGAACATAGGTGTGGTGCAAACTCACACTGACTATAAGCCAAAGTAATTCAATATATTACAGTCTGGTTCTGATTTGGCAGCCAGTGGAGCTATCTAGCTATTTGGTTCCAAATTAGAAGCCATTCAGAATGTCATTGGTTCTCAATGGAAGGTGAGACTGCTTCCTAAGTAATTTCTAACTTGCCACTTGTGGCAAGAAGGTATCTGTTAGAATCTCACCAGTGATATCAGGAGATGACCTGTTTCTGATTTGAACCAATCCCAAACCAATTCACATAGATGCATACATACTGAACATGCTAGACCAAGGGTCACTATCAAGATATTTTTCAATCCAGATTCTCACAACAGGTAGAGGTCAGCTCCTGAGATGCCAAAGTGAGATATATATGTACAGTAAGGGCAACTCCTCTAGCTTGTAGACTTCACACAAACTCTGATGTAGTGTTAAGATGTTGTTGTCAGGAGAATCCCCAAAAATGAGTCATGACTGAAACCCTACTGATTGAGGACCATACCTACCGACCAAGACCAATTTGGCACATGCCCAACCACTATGACCAAACCATATGCCAAACAGGTGCTATGGTTGGCAGCTGCCATCAGTAGGCATCACCTATAGCTATCACTCACATACTTGGCAGTCGCCAGTGTTCCCAGCATCCTGGTTCTGTATCCAAACAGCATGGGGTATTATGCCTGATACAAGCAGAGTGATGTGGCTGCAGTACATATATAGCCATAGTTAGGGGGTGAAGGGGTTCCTTAGAGTTTTCACTTTGGATCTCCCTTCACCAGGTATGATGGTCCTATGTATATAGGTCCTATACTAATTCTTTGGATCCCCCTTTGCCAGTATGCTACCTTAGGGTAGAGCATCTGCCTAGGTTGCCCTTACAGTAGAAAACTCTCTTCACAAGCACCAGCTACCTCTACCATCTAACTCCAAATCAAATATATTTGGAAGTGATAACAACAGCAGCCCCTTCTCATCCACAACTATACTATCTCTCATGGACTTACCTTTAGCTCAAGAGGGATTAGACTGCTTGGCCACTATAGAATAGGAGCTATTGAGGTGTTAAATCCACATGTCAGGTGCTTAAGAAAATACTTCCAGAAGGGTTCTGAAGGGTTCTGTGGAGGGGGTCGAGATTCTGGAGTTGTAGGGGGTTAAAGGTTGGATTTGTGGATAGGACAGAAAGGACCAGAAGTGGATGTGAAGCATCAAGAACTTACGGTGAAGGTTGATTATGGTAATGAGTTGGTACAACTAGTCATTTAGGTGTTTGAAGTCAGAGGGACTTGGCTTCAACTTATGTGTTGCACTCTCCTCGATCATCTGTCTCTAATTTCAGAAAGTCAGAAAAGTAAAAGGACTAAGTCGGAAAATTGCCAGAACTAAATCGGAACTTAGGATGCAAATCGATATTTGTACTGGCTAGGGAATAACATGGGTTAGGGTAACCTGCATGGGTCACCGGGTCAGGTGCCCTTGGGTTTGGGTGTGGGTCAAGCCGAGAGCACCCATGACCCGGCCCAACCCACCACCTCAACTATGTATGCACGTACGACATGCATGCATCACACATGCATACGTATGACACAACTGCACTGTACATGCACATGTATGACACGAACATGCCATATGTGCATGCACCAACACCAACGCACCGCATGCACACATGCCGACACCAATGCGCCGCACCTGTCAACCCATGGGAAAAAACCCAGGGTTGATGGGTTTGGGTTTTCCATGGGTTGGGTGCGGGTCACCCACATTTGACCCATGGGTGATCCATGCCATTCCCTAGTACTGGTAAATAGTCCAGTTGACTGGGGGGTTATATACATGTAACTACTTCTTGTATTATCTACTTGCAGACTAAAAGACAAGGGGGAGAAGCGAATACAAGGGGTTAATAAAAAAGTGAGAACAAGGGAGTGAGGTATGTGGTGATCTCATGAGTTGCCTATCTGGAGAGTAGAACCTTGGCCACAGAATTGCAGGGAGGTTGGGATTCCAGAAACTTTGGATTGTTGCAATGGTGTTAGGTTTCGATAATGCCAATAGTGTGGATGGGAATTGGCCAAGTCCTGCAGACCGATCGGGGTAGCTAGGCTTCAATGTACTCATGCATTGTGCCCTGCTTTTCCATGTGTGCCACTAATTTAGACAGAAGGAAGACCCGAGAGGGTGCCGAGAGTGTCAGCCCAAGTAAGGGACTTTAGATGAGAGAAGGGAAAACTAGAGAACATAAACCAAGTCAATATTCAGAGTAAAGAACTATCTACATATATTCGCTACTTATATAGGTTAAGAAGCAAGATGTGGAATAGAGTGGCATAAGGAATGGAGAACAACAATAAGGTATGAAGAATCATGTGGAGGTATTGTCCACAATGATCAAGAATAGAATAAGGAATGTAAGTGAGAATAGAATAATGAGATATGGCCGAGAATAGAATAATGGGAGAGTGGGTAAGAATAGAACAATAGAAAATTGGCCAAGCATAATATAATAGGGTTGTGACTGAATAATAAGTGAATAGCAATTGTCTCAAAGGGAAACGGGTAAGGAAAAGGATGGAGGATGAAGGAATAATAAAGAATAGAGGGATGGGGTAGGGAGAGTGAACCAAATGATGTACCAAATGTACCAAGCCGAGACCATGTACTAGTGAGGAACAACTTGTCACTGGTGTGTGGGTTTAATCGGTAAGGATCAGTCAGTTGGTATTGCCAAGTGAACCAGAGCTCAGTATCGTGGACTTGACAGATAGAATTGCAGAAGGTGGTCATTCCAGGTTTTACAGTCAGAAAAGTCCCAGACAGGGTGTGGGCAGTTGGTAGGAATTAAAATGGTTTACTGGGGACATGAGCCATAATAGTATCCCTCTACTAGGACCAAGCCCTTGAGGTCCTACACCTGTTGAGGTGGTAATTAAGATGGACATGGCTGTGGGAGTTGTCTGAGTGTTTCCTGGGATAGTTTGTTGATCGATAAGTGCTAGTGGCCCATTGTTAAGTCCGCGTGTCAGGCGCTTAGCTAGTACTTCCGAAGGGGTTTTCTGGGCTAGTGCGAAGGTCCGTAACGGGGCCGAAGACCGAGACCCAGGTCGGACGGACTACGGATGGAGACGGAGGCGCCGGAAGTTTAGGGTAGGTCGCGGAGAGATCAATCCAGTCACTGAGGTGTTCGAGGTCGAAGGGACTTGGCTTCAACTTATGTGTTGCGCCCTCCTCGATCGTCTGTCCCTAATTTCGGAGAGGAGAAGGAGATTCACCGGAGTGAGCTGGAACTGGGTGGACTAAGATGATATTCGTACTAGCGAACAGTCTAGTCGACTGGGAGACTATATACATGCGACTGTCTTGTACTATCTTTTGCCGGTAATAAAACAAGGGAAAAGGAAGTACAAGGGGGTCAATATAAAAGAGAGAACAAGGGAGCGAGGTACGCGAATGTCCTGCGCGTCGGTTATCAAAGTATTGAGTCTCGGTCAGGGACGGACTCGGAGGTGGTGTCTCGGACGCGACGGGATTGGAAGCGGACAGTGGACTCTGGGTTGGACTTGTCGGGAATGGAGATTACGGAAAACAGTCCTTCGTCCTTTCGGTCGGAAAGGTCTCGGAATAAGGAGGGGTGGTTGTGGGGGTTGTTGGAGGTATGGGCTATAACAGTATCCCCCCACCAGGACTGAGCCCTCGAGGTCCTATGCTTGTCTTGCCGTGAATAGGGCGGAAAAGGGCGTGGGAATGTTTTTAGGCGTTTTGTACGTAATGGGCGTTTTCCAAGCGTCTGCTTGGTTCTCTGTATATATAGTTTTCCTTCATCGTTGTTTTTTCCCCTTCTTTGACTGCCTTCCCCATGTCGGACTTCTCGCAGGATGTCGGAGAGGATGTAACGGAGGAGATGCGTGTCCTGAAGGCTCGATACGAGAAGGAAGTCAGTCTCCTGGAGGCGAAGTGGTCCCAGCAGATTGAGGCCGCTCGGCAAGCTGAAGCGAAACAGAAGGCTGAGCTGCAGCGGTTGGCGGAGGAGAAGCGGCTGAAGGAGGTGGAGGACCAGCGGTTGAAGGAGGTGGAGGAGCAGCGGTTGAAGGAGGTGGAGGAGCAGCGGCAGAAGGATGAGGAAGAAAAGGCTCGTGCCGTAGAGCAAGAGGCCTTGCGACTGGAGCACGTTCTTTCTCCTGTGCCAGAAAACGAGAGTTCGGAGGAGGACCAGAATGAGCCGGATTTGGGGGAATCCGAGGATTCTGTGTCGGACCATCCTTCGTCCATGGGTCGGGAAAACGTCCCGTCACCGTCTAGGGGGCGTTCCGGAGGTGAATGTCGTTCGGTGCCCGTGATCGGGCCCGGTTCCGCTGCGTTGAACGCTGATCGGAAACGTCGGGAGCGCAAGGAGGAGGGGGTTCGTGTCTCCGCGGCGCAGAAGGACTTTGAAAATCAACTGGTCCGTAAGGCACGGGAGGTTGGAAGGGAGGTGGGTCTCGGACCCATAGAGTCTAGTCGTCAGGCGTTGACTCAGTATCGCCCTGACTTGTATCAGACCGTTGTTCCGGAGCACCTTCCGA
>QLPG01015561.1:0-16361 GCA_003314385.1 Gomphus sp. MG54 | reverse complement strand
GTCATCATGCCAAGGTTCGCGAGCCCGAGGTTTACAATGGTACCGACCAAGCTAAGCTTCGCACATTCTTTTTTCAATGCGTGCTGAACTTTTAAAACCATCCGTCTGCATTCTTGATGGATGCATCAAAGGTCCAATATGCCATCTCGTACCTCACCGGCCCCGTGCTCCAGTACTTTGAACCCACAATTCTTGGCAAGATCCAGCCTGAGCCTAGTTAGCTTAAGGTCTGGAGGGACTTTCCTCAAGAGCTGGAGACCAACTTCGGCCCATTCAACAGCACTGCGCAAGCAGAAATTGAGCTCGACAAGATAGTTATGAAGGACAACCATCGTGCGGCACGATACTTCATCGACTTTGCCAGAGCTTCCACTCGTACTCAGTGGAACGATGCCACCCTCCCACATGCGGCATACAAGGGGTTGGCCAGATGTATCAAGGACAGCCTCCTTAACTTCCCTCATTTCAAAACTCTCGCTGAACTCAGACAATATTCACTGGAGATCGACAGCAGATCCTGGGAAAGCAAGGAGTTCGACAACTTCGGAAATCCTTCAAAGCCGAACGGGTCCTCATCCAAATCCAACTCCAACAACAACAACAACCATCAGTCTTCTTCCAACTCCAACAACTCGAACAACAAGAAGAGTAAGAAGGGGGGGAAAGAAGAACGGCAATGATAAGTCTTCCAACAATAACAACAGCGCTAACGACATTGCGTCCAAGCTCAGAAAAGACGGGAAGCTATTGCCTGAAGAACGTCAAAGGCAAATCGATGCAGGGCTTTGTCTCTTGTGTGCTTCAAAAGGTCACATGGTCAAGGACTGTCCCAAATCCAATTCCCAATCCTCATCGACCTCTTCTTCTAACAACAAATCTAACAACTCCAACAATAAGAAAACGCGAAAGCACGCGTGACCAAGGCAAGCACATCTGATACCAATGCTGAAGAAAACACAGCGACGGAGTCAAAAAAATGAGCTGCAACCTCGGAAATGCACGAGCTGAGGATTGCATTAGCCTCTCTCACGTGCTGTTCTTGAATGCCCTTTCTTCTACTTCTGAAACTTCGAAAACTTCGCTTATACTTAATCTGTCTTGTTCTCTTATTTCCAAACTTCCTCTTGTTATGCTCTTAGATTGTAGTTCTTCAGACTGCTTTATTGAATTATGAATTATGCAGAAATATTCTTTGCCTACTAATTCAGTTACTGCTATTCCGTTGAAATTATTTGATGGTTCTACTAACTCTGTCATTACTCAGACTACGACAATTCTGATCCAATTTCTGACCAGCAAACTTCAGAACATTACCTTCTATGTGACTACCTTGGACGGCAGTTGCTCCACAGTACTTGGCTTCAACTGGCTCACCTGCTACAATCCATCGATTGACTGGGTATTGGGCAGTATAACCTTCAAGTCTACGAAACTGACCACCATTCCAGCACCTCAGGCCTCAACCACTGCTTCACAGTCCAGCACCCCACTTCCTAGCAATCCGTCACCATCTCCGAAGTTAGAGGCTCCGCGGATAGCCCTAGTTAATGCCGAAGCATTTGTCCATGCCTGCAAACTAGAAGGTTTGCAGGCCTTTCAACTCAACCTTGTGGATCTCGACAAATATGCTCAAGGCTCCACTACAGTTGACTCCTCAGACAACCTGGATAGCATTAAACAGCATGTTCCAGAATTCTATCATGACTTTGCTGATGTCTTTAGTAAACAGCACGGTAATTGTTTAGCTCCCCATAGACCCTATGATCTCAAGATCAACCTTGAGGACGGCACTTCGCCCCCTCTTGGTCCCATTTACTCCCTCTCAGTATCCAAACTCCAATCACTATGAGACTTCATCGACAAACATCTCAACATGGGCTTCATTTGACCCTCACGTTCATCACACGGCACACCAGTACTATTCGTACGCAAGAAGGACAGCTCCCTGCAGCTCTGTGTAGACTTTCACAGTCTAAACAGAATTACAAAGAAGGACTGTTATCCACTTCCCCTTATTTCCGACCTCTTAGACGCCCTGAAGAAAGCTCGTATATACACTAAAATTGACCTCATCAGATGCGACTACAATTGGCCTGGCATGCGCTCATTCGTTAAAGACTACTGCAAGTCCTGCACGATGTGTATGTGGAATAAATCGCAATATCACAAGCCATATGGATTACTCAAACAGCTTCCAGTACCAGACAAACCCTGGAACTCGATATCCATGGACTTCATTGAGCAGCTCCCCGCATCCTCAGGATTCACGGCCATCCTAGTCATAGTCGACCGCTTCACCAAACAGTCTATCTTCATTCCTACTTCTGTTACCATCACTTCCTCTCAGCTTGCAGAACTCTTTGTACTTCACATATTCTCCAAACACGGCATTCCTTCTCACGTCACTTCAGATAGAGGCTCGGAATTTGTGTCCCACTTTTGGCATTCTCTCGGGAAGGTCCTTGACATGAAGTTGCATTTCACCTCAGGCTATCACCCAGAAGGCAATGGCCAGACCGAGCGTACTAATCAGACATTAGAACAGTACCTCCGCATCTATTGCAACTATCAACAAGACAACTGGGCCCCGCTATTACCCCTTGCAGAGTTTGCCTATAACAATGCTCCTAGTGCCACCACTGGCATCTTGCCTTTCTTTGCCAACAAAGGCTATCATCCCAATCTCACCATCCATCCTGAACGCGACCTCGCTTCATCACGAGCGCAAGACTTCATTGTCAACCTGGACGAGTTGCACCAGCAACTTCGAACCAACATCCTCGATGCTCAACAAATGTACCAATCCTCAGCTGACGCCAAACGACTTCCATCCCCAGACTTCGCCATTGGCAGTCTCGCGTTTATCAAAGCCAAATTTCTCAGGACCACCCGTCCTGCAAAGAAGCTAGCTGAGAAGTTTTTGGGTCCATTTGAAATCATTGCATATCCTGGTACTTACTCTGTTACTCTAAAACTCTCAGGCTACATGAATGCAGTACATCCTGTATTCCATGTTTCAATGCTTGAGCCAGCCACTCCTAATCCCATTCCTAATCGCATTCAACCACCTCTGCCCCCAGTCATAATCAACGGCAAACCCAAATTCGAGATATCAGAGATCCTGGACTCGAAAATCGACAATAGACATACGGCGTGTAGGCTGTTGTACTTAGTGTGGTGGGCAGGTTATGAGGGCACAGACGAAGAAACTTCATGGCTCCTTGCAACAGAACTCAACCACGCTTCAGAACTCATTCAAGACTTTCACAAGTCGTATCCAGATAAACCTGGACCATTACCCATTCCATAAGCACCTCGCAATTTCTCTTCCGTTCACTCTCGCTCATTCCATTCATTATCACTCTCGCATTTCAGTTCCGTTCTCTCTGTCTTCAAGTTCAAAAAATATCCTCAATTCCGATTCACTCATTCTAACTCGCAATTCAGCTTCTTCTTTCAGTTTTCAAGTTCAATCCTCAGTTCCACTTCATCATTCCTTATTCCAATTCAACTCTATTTCCGAACCCTCCATTCACGTTCAAGTCAAAATATACAATTAAGTCACTTCCTATTCTACAAGCCTGATTCTACTTCCCCATCTTCATCCAAGTCATCAAACGCACTCCTCAGATTTCCAGGCCCCAACCAATTTTCCCAAGTCCCACACACCTTTGGCGGCTCTGACAACTCCTTACTCTACAACCTCTGATTCTGTAAAGTCATCCGCAACTCCCTCACCTCACCTTGCAATTGAGCAACCTTGCCTGGCAATTCCTCAGTAGTCATGCGGCTCTCTGACACTTGGAACTTGTGTTCCAACAGCTCCTTGCGATGCTCTTTGACTGACCATTGCAATTCCAGAAGGGCAGTGGTCAATGCAATGACGGGTGAAGGGGCAGGAGGCGCAGAGGGCATGACTCTGGGAGGTAACATGACCTCAGGAGCCGGTGGTGGAGGGGGTGGAGGGGGTGGAGAAGTTGACGCAGGAGGTGGTAGAGGGGTTGGTGGAGGTGGTGGAGGGGCTGGTGATGCCAATGAAACCGTGATCTGTGGTGTCTGTGCCACAGTGGGTGGGGGTGAAGACTCATGTGGAGGAATAGGTGGTAGAGGGGGCTGAGGGGAATGAGGATCAGGGAGGAAGAGGGGGGTACGTGCTCTGGTTTCCAACCTTGGTCTTTTCAAGGGACCCGCACCATCATCTTATCCTCTGGCATACCTTCCCTTGCTTGCTTTTCAGACCTCGGACTTCCTTCATCCTCCGGATTCCGCTCCCTAACTTTTCCCTTACCCTTCCTCTTACTCGTACCGCGACCTCTCTCATTCACACTACAACCAACACCTCTCTCACTACACCACACGCATGCACCCAGATCCAAGTCCAAGTCCCACTTCCTCAGACACGTGTTGCACCACTTTTTGCAGTGATTGCAAGGCTTCTTGACAACGAAACTGCGAGACCAGGGTGTACGGTCATCTTGTTCACCCAACCTCGCATTTCAATAGAACATGCCGTTCACATCGCCCTCGTCATACCTCATCTGGAGATAGGCGTACTGCAAAAAACAATGTCAGCCAACATCAATTCCAAGACAAAACTTTACTCACCTTCGCACTTTTCAAGTTCACCCCTTCAATCCAGGGCTCTCGCACATTGATGTGATCCTGCTCGAGAAGTGCCTGGCTGGATGGTAGACGACGAGGGGGATGGGACAGTGATGGGCAGATGTGTTTCACCTCGGAGATAGGTGGCGATTGGCAAGGGGTTAGAACCCATGAGTTTTTGGATGTAGGCAGGGTTGACATAGTATCCTTCCATTGGCGATATCGACGATGGTTACCTCCCAAACTCCCTTACGACTTCTCTTATATGCACTCGCACTTCCGGACTCCAACAGGGCCACCGTCCTAGAACTTCATTTCCGTGGCCTCATGGGACTCAGCCATAAGGGGGGGATACTGTCAGGAACCGTACGCTGGCAAGCCGACTATTCAATTCAGCCCACTCAGCCTAACTCCACTCTCGCTCACTATTCAACATAACGCCCTCAGCCCATGGACTATATGCACCTCGTGTATCCATCTTGGCATCACGTGCTCCCGTCAATTCACTCCACTCATTTACGTCACATTCCATATGCTCACTTTTCCATTCCATCTTCATTTACGTTTAATATCTTTCATTTCATTTTCATCTGTTCGCAATTCCGTTCACTCCTTTATATCCGATCTGCTATTACATTCCTTAGGGTAACTTCATTGGGAATCCGAGTGACACATCACTCAGCAATGTCATGGAGGAGATCATTATTAGGGATGTAGTATTCTGTTTCTCGCTTTTACGATCCTCGGCTTTCTCATTCTATTATAGGAAATCCCTTCGACTATTAGAAAGTAGTATAAAAGATCTTGTACTATTAGTTCAGTCTTCAGTCAGAAAATCAATCTTGATTTTGACTAAGGTTCCTCTGTTCACTTCCGTCTACTTTGCTTTTACGAAATTTGGGGACCGTACGGTCTAAGTGGGCGCAACGCAATATGTTGAAGCCAACCCCAATCCAAACCTTGTGTTACATACCATTGCAATGGTTGGTGAATACATGTAACAAGTTGCTGTTTAAATAGTGCCCACAGACTAATGCCAGATAACCTGGCATAGTGGCCTTTTGTTAAGTCCGCGTGTCAGGCGCTTAGCTAGTACTTCCGAAGGGGTTTCCCGGGCTAATGCGAAGGTCCGTAACGGGGCCGAAGACCGAGATCGGAGTCGAGCGGATTACAGACGGGGACGGAGGCGCCAGGAGTTAGGGTAGGTCACGGAATAGATCAATCCGGTCACTGAGGTGTTCGAGGTCGAAGGGACTTGGCTTCAACTTATGTGTTGCGCCCTCCTCGATCGTCTGTCCCTAATTTCGGAAAGGAGGCGGGAGTTTGCCGGAATGAATCGGAAACTGAGAGGGGGGAAAACTAATTCGATATTCGTACTAGTGAACAGTCCAGTCGACTGCGAGACTATATACATGTAACGTTCTTTGTACTATCTTTAGCCGGTCATAAAACAAGGAGGAAGATAGTACAAGGGTGTCAATATAAAGAGAACAAGGGAGTGAGGTACGCGATGATCCTGCGCGTCGGTTATCGATCGTGTCGGAACCTTGACTTTCGGAGTATTCGGAGGTTCGGATTCGGGCTACGGGGGGTTCGGAATCGGGGGGTCTCGGAAAGTATTCCGGATGTTCGGAAGTCGGTTGTTCGGGCTCTGGTCGATCGGAAAGGTCTCGGAAACGGTGTGGGTAGTTGTGGGGGTTACTGTGGGTTTGTTTGAGGGCATGGGCTATAACACCTTTTGGCCCAGTTGAAAGAACACATCACTGTGGGAATTTGTTGCCTTTTACACCTTGCCAATTGTCTCACCATTGGGAGATTTAATAATATACGATTATGTCCTTTCTCATCATCGTAACAACAGCACTATTAATATAATGCTCGGCTTACATATTGTCGGCATTCCCGATACCTGATAATTATACTCTCCAAGCTTCCTCTTCAGATGACTCCACAGATGCTCAATTGGATTAAGATCTGGAGACTGTGCTGGCCATGAAAGAACCTCAACATGGTTGTTTACAAACCATCCCTTGGCCTTTTTGCAGGTAAGCTTTGGATCATTATCCTGTTGAAAAACAATGTCAGCAGAAGTTTTACCATAGTGCTCTAGACTAGACTGCAAAATCTGGACATGGAGATTCCCATCCATCCTTCCATCAACCTTGACCCTTGATAGCATATCCTAGCCCATCCTATGTCATACAGCCCCAAACCATCACAGAACCTCCACTAAATTTTAACATTCCCTCAACCAGCCTATTATTCAGCCCCTCTCCTGCCTTTTACCAAGCTCATTTCTTGCCATCTAACCCTAGCCTATTGACCTTTGTCTTATCTGACCACACAGCCCTCTTTCAGTTCTCTACAGTCCAATGCTGGTGAGAAATAGCAAAATCTAACCTCTCCTTCCTGTGTCTCTAGGAGAGTATAGGCTGTTTCTTCTTTACCACAGCCTTTAATCCAGCTTCTTTCAGCTTCTTGCACACAGTTTGAGTGGAGAGAGGTGCATTGATAATATCCTAAAGGGTCCTGGTAACTTGTACTGCATTTTGAGCTTTTTGAGAGCTGATAAGGTAGACAGTATATCAAATATTAGTAGGAGAAAGCTTGGATGGGCATTCTCCAACAGCTTTTGAGAGGTCAGGGCAGTGCTTAGAGTGAAGTCTGCAGATGGTGGCATGGCCTACACTAGTAGAGAGTTGAATATAGAATGTGGAATGGCCAGCATCAAGCTGAGAAAGGATTAGGGAACAGCATGGGTCACCCATAGGTCAAATGTGGGTGACCTGCACCCAACCCATGGGAAACCCAAACCCGTCAACCCATGGGTTTTTTCCCATCGGTCAACGGATGTTGGGTGCGCGCCGCACCCACATGCATGCGGCGCGTATGGCACATACAGCACGTACAACGCATACATTGTGTACCCTGCATACGGCGCGTATGGCACATACGGCACATACGGCGCATACAGCGCATACCGCGCATGTGGCATGTACGATGCGTACGGCGCGTTTGTGGTGTCACGTGCGCTTACGGCACTTTTGTTGCGTTCATGTCGGCACATGCGCGTACGTGTAAGTTGCGTTCATGTCAGAGTTGACGCCCCAGGTTGGGCCTGGGTCACGGGTGCTCGCAGCTTGACCCACACCCACACCCAAGGACACCCGACCTGGTGACCCGTGCAGGTTGGCCTGACCCGTGCATTTCCCTAGAAAGGATATAGTCAACTTGAACAGGAGAGAGAGATTTCATGGTTTGTTAAAGAAGATTGTTATGGTCTATTTGTTCAATGTTGAACTATTTGTGATCACATGACCCAATTATAACTCTGACACAAGTCATGTGACCATACAAACCTAACTATACCTCTGATTGCAATCACACATTTGAAGGCAACAAAACTGGTCCAATGAGTCACTGTCAAAAAATTGCAATCTCTCAACCAATAAAAATTATTACATAAATGTGAGGAGACCAATCGAAAGCTGAGATGCAGGGGCATCTGTGAGAATATTCTCAGATTTTATAGATTTTCATTTGGTTCATAAAATTCAGAGCAAGTGAAAAGTGCCAAACATTAGGCCTGTTTTGTGAGTCACTGTATATTCTCACCTTGGATACTGTCAATAATATATACATCCCAATCCTGTGAATGAATCTGAGTTGTTACTTGACCTTAAGTGAGATGAAGGTCCTGAGGATTTGTTATCAAGGAGCTATCCCCTAGATTGTCAAGGGCTCATCAGTGTCCAAGTTTTTGTGGTGCAAAAAATGTAGCCTAAGTAACAATGTTTTGTCAAGAGAGCTGCATCCGGTACTTTGACATAGGGGGCGTAGAATGGTGCTGTACACTTCGCTTACATAACTCCGACTCTTTTTTCTTGCCGATTGGCGTCAAACTTTGTCATAGGGTCTTACCAGGGACCTATAGCCATTTTATCCTTTAACCATGGCCCCATATTCTAAACCCGAGACTGTCCTTAAGCAGGCAGAGGGACTGGTGTCCGTGGGTCAATCCCATGCCGCTCTCCAGTCCCTCACAGAGATGTTCTCTTCCAAACGATTTCGCTCAACTCCATTGGCGTCCTTGGAGCCTATCATGCTTCGCTTCGTTGAGCTTTGCGTAGACATGCGGAAGGGTCGCACTGCCAAGGAGGGACTTATGCAATACAAAAATATTGCCCAGAACACCAGTGTGGCAAGCATTGAGGTCGTCATCAAACGCTTCGTACAGCTTGCAGATGCGAAGGTACAGGAAGCTCAAGAAAAAGCCGACAAAGTTGTCGCTCTTGTCGACGTTGATGATCTCGAGGCTAGCGAGACTCCAGAAGGCATTCTCCTTGGCGCTGTGAGTGGTGATCAGAATAAGGACAGAACAGACCGCGCTCTCGTCACTCCCTGGCTCAAATTTTTATGGGAGAGTTATCGTACCGCTCTTGAGACGTTGAAAAATAATGCCCGGCTCGAGGCCATTTATCAGGTATTTGACTTATTTTTTGTTTATTCTTCTCATGCACTAAGTTTCTTTGCAGCAAATTGCTCATCAAGCTTTCAAGTTCTGTCTAAAGCATGTTCGCAAGGTCGAGTTCCGTCGGCTCTGCGAAACCCTCCGTCTGCATCTCGCCAATGTCGCCAAATACTCCCACCAGCCTCATTCCATCAATCTCTCTGATCCAGACACCCTTCAGCATCATCTAGACACTCGGTTTGCCCAGCTTAACACCTCGGTCGAGCTGGAGTTATGGCAAGAAGCGTTTCGCTCCGTTGAGGATATCCATAACCTCCTCACCATGGCCAAGAAGGCTCCTCGCCCAACTATGATGGCCAACTATTATGAAAAACTTACTCGAATCTTCTTGACAAGTGGTAATGCGCTTTTCCATGCTGCTGCCTGGAGCAGATATTATGCCATCATTCGGACCTCTGGCACCAAATCTGAGGAAGAATTGCGGAAGTTGGCGGGCTTGGTGCTCATTAGCGCCCTTGCTGTACCTGCTGCCCCTGAATCAGACGACGATGTGGAGGAGGGTAAAGGGAAGAATGGCAGACTGACCGCCCTCCTTGGTCTGGCTAAAATGCCTACACGTGTCGGTCTCTTAAGAGAAGCGGTTAGTGTCACATCAGACTATCGGTGTACCCATTCTTAGTTGATCTATGCTCAGCTATCGCGCAATGCATTGAAATTTTCCCCTGCCCCCGTTCGAGCACTTTATGATTGTCTCGAGGTGACATTCGAACCGTTGACTATCTGCAAGTCTGTCGCGCCTGTATTCCGTGATCTTGCGGTAGACGCTGCATATGCACCGTACCTTCCTCTTCTCCAACGCGTCCTTGTGTCCCGACTCCTCTCTCAGCTATCTGAAGTCTACTCGTCCATTAATATTTCGCATTTTATTTCTCTTGTCGCGCCTCTCAATGATGCAGGTCTGCAAGGACTTTCTACCTCAGAAGGGGAAGCCCCTCAATTCGACATCTGGGACAAGGAACGTATTGAAGCATTTGTAATGTCAGCGGCACGTCGGGGTGAAATTCATGTCCGGGTAGATCACGCTCAAGGCACTTTAACGTTTGCTGATGATATCTTCTGCTCAACAACTTCGGAAACCTTGCAGGCATCTCCAGGAACCCTTGTAGTATCGCGCGTCAACTCTCTTGCCAATATCCTACACAGCACTCTACAAACGTTATATCCTCCCACACAGGCATCCCAAGAGGACAAGCTGCAAGTACTCGTCGCCGCTGCCCATGCGGAACGCAAAGCCATACAAGTTCGCCGGTCAATCGTTGCGCGACGACGGGAGCTTTTGTCAGAGTTGTCTGTGAGAAAAGAGAAAGAGGAAGCCAGTCGCAAGGCTGAACAGACCAGGCGCGATAGAGAGGAAGAATCCAAGCGTGCTGTTGAGGATATCAAACGCAAGGAGCTGGAAAGGGTCAGGAAAGTCATGGAAACCAACCGGACTGAAGAAGCACGCAAGTTAGCTCAGGCTCTCAAGGGCACCTTAAAAGGACCAGTTGAGGTATGCATTGGTATCGATTCTCATGTAGTTTTTAAGCGGCTTCACAGGAGATGGATACTTCTGATCCTGATGTCCTGATACGGATGCAAGTGGCTCATCTCGAGAAGGAGAAGCGCGAACTCAATGAACGGCTCCGAATTGTTTCTAAACGCGTCGATCACGTTGAGCGTGCTTTTCGTAAAGAGGAGCGTCCATTACTGGCTGAAGACTACGAGCAGCAGCAAGCCGATGATCGCGAATCATTCGAAGCCAATACCCAGGCAATTCTTGCAGCATCTAAAGAGAAGCATAAAATGGACATGACCACGAAGAAGCGCTTATCGCGCATGATGGACGACTACCACGCCAGACATGATGCTATGATGGAGAAACGTAATGAAGAACTCTCGAAACGTAAGCTCGCGGCACAGAAAAAGATTGACGAAGAAAAGGCCAAAAGAAAGGCTACTGTTTTGAAGGCTAGAGAAGAGGAAAGGAAGAAATTGGAAGAAGAGGAACGTCGAATTAAGGAGGCTGAGGAAGAGGCCCGCCAACGTCAAGAAGGTAAAATTCTGCATCCCCATAAGAGTGCCCCCTGACCTGTGTTTCAGAGCTCCTAGCTGAAGAGGAACGGAAGCGTGCGGAAGAGGTGGCTGCCCAGGCCAAACTTCAAGAAGAAGAGGAGCGTAGAAAGGTCGAGCGTAAAAAGCGGGAAGAGGAGCGTGCTCAAGCTGCCGAAGCCGCTCGCTTACAGCAGCAACGTGAAGAAGAGGCTATGCGTCGCTTGGAAGAAAGAAAAGCTGCGAAGGCAATACCTGCCGCCGCCGCTCGTGCTCCTAATGACACATGGAGGCGCGGAGCAGCGCCGACAAACCTGACACGACCGAGCAGCAGTTTAACCCGTCCACCACCCGAGAGTCCTTCGTCCGCACCGAGAACCCGCCCGTCATTGTTTGGATCACAGCCTGACAGCGGAAGCGGATGGAGAGCGCGGGAGGCTGCCAGGACCAGTGGTAGCACCGCAACCGTTGCTGATACCGCTGGCCCCACCGCGAACGGGGAGCCTGAAGCATCAAAACCATCAGTGGGTGATGAAGACGGATTTCAAACGGTGCCGAAACGTCAAAATGTTTGGCGTCCTAAACGTGGTCGAGGTATCTAGCATAGAATTCCTTACTCTTACCATGTGTTTATATGCATGTCCAACGAATTTGAATTATGTCTGCTATTTTCAGCTCCCTATCTGGGATAATTTCATGAGACGCACTGGTTGTTAGGGATTTGATTGTTCCCATCAGCTGAGTCAAGACGATTTCAGGCTCCGTTGCTACATAGGTATCATCTCACTTTCCCCTCTCTCTCTTCCAGGCTTCAGTGCAGGACACTCTTTTTCATTATCTGACAGATCATTAACCAATATCCTTTGCACCTTTAATCCTCCACAATGAGCGAGTCATTCATCCAACGAGAGTTCCTAACACCTCGAAAGCTTGCTTTCAACGTTATCTGGTACGGCCTTCATTTCTTCCTCTTCGGATACGGATGGTCTAGTCAAGTATGTTCAACGTCCTTTACTTATGGCCTATTATTGAATCTGCCGAAAGCAAACTAATGCTAGACTGGCTGGACTCAACACCCTGGGCTTTTCCGTCTGGACCTCTCGTGGAGCGGGTCTCGTATTGGCTTTTGATGGTGCTATGATATTGGTTCCCATGTTGCGCAATATCATTCGTGTTATTAGACCCAAACTTGCCTGGCTCTTTCCCGCCGATGAAAATATCTGGTTCCACAGGCAGGTGGCCTATCAGATTCTGTTTTGGGCGGTGGTGAGGACATCGGAATTCTCGCTGTTCAGATAATATCTTAAATAGTTTGATGCAGGTACATACCACTGCCCACTACGTTAATTTCATTAACGTAGAAAGGACCCGTAAGTTTGTTTTTGACATCCTCGATCATATGTTGCTCACAACGTTCATTCAGAGATCCGGCCGGAGACAGCGATTGATATCCATTATCACCAGCCGGGTGGTATCACTGGTCATTTCATGCTCCTCATTATTGTCCTTATGTATACCACTGCGCACCACAAGATCCGCAGTCAATGCTTCGAGGCCTTCTGGTATACGCATCACTTGGCCTTTTTCTTTATGCTTGGTCTCTATACACATGCTACCGGATGCTTCGTACGCGATTCTGCTCAACCTGACTTCATCTCTTCTTTCCCATTTTATTCGACCAAGCACTGCCTTGGATACCTGAGCTGGAGATTCACCATATGGCCCGGTATCATCTACTTTGGCGAACGTGTTTATAGGGAGATCAGAGCTCGCCGCTCGACACGACTTTCAAAAGTATTGGTTCACCCTAGTGGTATGTTGGTCGTCATGGAGCGACGAGTCCCTTCTTAATTGGCTGGATCTAGGTGCAATGGAATTGCGTATTATCAAGCCCAGCTTCAAATACACTGCAGGTCAATGGCTATTCATCCAAATACCTGAATTGTCCAAGTTCCAGTGGCACCCGGTACGTATCACCTTTTGCTGTATTTTAACCTCAATGATTTCAATGGCCTTCCGTAGTTCACAATTACCTCTGCCCCTGAAGATCCGTACGTTTCCGTGCACATCCGTCAAGTTGGGGACTGGACTCATTCCCTTGGCGAACGCATTGGCTTTGGGCCGTCTGTTGTAGCATCCCTGACCAAGGCTGCCATGAAGGGTGCCGAGAAAGAGACTGAAGGTGGATCGGCAGCTGGTCGTGGTGATTTTGTTGAGTTTGATCAGAGCAACCGAGCTTTGCCTATGGTTCGCATCGACGGTCCATACGGAGCACCTGCAGAGGATGTTTTCGACTCTGAGGTAGCCGTTTTGGTCGGTGCTGGCATTGGTATGTCGTAAGGTACAATGCATGCTATCTGCTTGTCCAATCTCTCTATTTCACAGGTGTTACGCCGTTTGCGTCCATTCTGAAACACATCTGGTACCGTCAAAAGAAAGGCAATCTTGGTGCCCTTCGTAGGGTTGAATTCTTCTGGGTTTGCCGTGACACGCCTTCTTTCGGTTGGTTCCAGAGCTTGCTCCAAGAAGTTGAGGCTGCTCAAACGGACCGTAAGCTTCTTGCCCAATCACTTGATAGTATTTTCTCTTTGGCTGATTTTTTGAAAGCCAACTTTTTGAGGATCAACATCTACCTGACTCAGAAAATCAATGACGACATGCTTTGGAACATTGCCGTAAATGACGCAGGTGCCGAATACGACCCTTTGACGCTTCTGCGCACGCGTACCATGTATGGTAGACCTGACTGGAAAGCCATTTATGGCCGCATTAGAATGGCTATTGAGGGCGGAAGCTATCTCCCGGGCCATAACTCTGCGCTGAAAAGCAGGGTCGGAGTGAGTCTCTCCATCTTTCGTATCTGTTATCTCGGCTACTCATCAAGAACTTGTTAATAGACATACTTTTGTGGCGTAAGTTATTGGTCATTCGTAATGAGTTTGATCTACGTTAATGCTGACTTACCATCAGCCAAATGTACTCGCGAAAGCTGTTCGTCATGCTTCCCTTGCAGAAAACTCTGCTACGGTTCAATTCACCTTTGCAAAGGTTCGTACATCTACCTTAAGTCTCAGCTCACCTGGTGTTGAACGTTATTTTCTACAGGAGCACTTCTGAATCTATCCCGGTCAATTCGTCGCGATCTTCGAGTCCTGCATGGGCGTAGGAAGGATCCGGATGTATCCGCTTTATCAGTTCATATTATCTATGTTTAAATGCATACCCTGTTAGAGTGCTAGGGGCAGCTTGGTTTCCATAGTGCCTAGTTTAATTGAATTTAAACTCAGTTTACTCTACGTCCTGTCGTCTGAAACATCGGTCCCCCAACCCAAAGAGCTCCTCGGGGTTGATTTTATATACCGAACTCTTCCAGGCTCTTGTTCTTGTAAACCAACAACCCCCTTGTTTGTCTGCAGCGTTTTGTGTCATATTCCTCTAAATGTAATTACAATGCTCGCGTGCACCCAATGCTACTACAGAACCATCCTGCTGGTTCTTCAGAGCAAGGCCACTTGAGATTTATTAATTGCGCGAGCGGTGTTGCGTCAAGGCCAGCACATTGGTGAGTGTAGTGTGTCCTCAATCCTCTGCAAGTTTTGGGATTCGTAACAAGGCCGCCTTTACCAGTGACGACACGTGATCTAGAATTTTCCTGGGGTCACGTCACCCCCTTTGCCGCTCGGTATTGTAGAAACCCAGGTATGATACCTGATGATATACCAAGCGAATATCCTGCGAGAAAGCGGACATGTGAGGAGTTCCCGGGTGCGCGAAAGAGTCCCCGCAGAGGCCCTTTCTGTAGTTGGCCAGGAGCCGAACGTAACGCTGCAAGGACACAATCACCAAATGAAGCTACTCGGCTGTCTCGCGATTTAAAGAAGAACACGGTGAGTTTTATCTGTTCTCTCAACAGTCATTGGCCACTTTGCAACAGTATCTGCTGGTATCAAATGTGTACTAACAGCTGAGCCTTAGCTCGGGGTGGCCTCGGGCTCACGTCCCGCTCCATCGCAGAAGATATGGCAAACGCATGTGTCACAACGGCAGACCATCCCGGTTGACGAGGAAATTTTTCCTAAGAACAAGTCACAGCCAGAAATTATCATTGTATCGTCAGATGATGAAAAAGATGGTATGACCCACTGCTTAGCTCTGTTTGTTGTGATTTACCCATGAAAAATGGTCTGTTCACAAACACTTAGACACAAGACTGAAGCGCAAATACTCTGCTGTTCACTTTCCTAGGAGCCGTGGTGCTGTGCAAAATTTGCAGCCTCCAAGAAAACGAGTCGGAATTTCTATTTGTATTTTCGACCAAATAATAACCATGTTTTTGCGTGTAGGTCAAGAAACCCAAACCTCCGGAAAACGATACAAGGCTGAATCCAATTGTAATCTTAGATTCTTCTGATGAAGAACCGAAGTGTGAAAGTACAGTTCTGGTTCTAGATTCAGATCCAGAATCAGACTCGGACTACGATAACTTTCACGGAGGATTTGACATGAACTGGACTACTGTGTGTTGATTTTCCGTCCTATGGCATGTCATGGCTGCTCATTCCCTACCAGTCCCATCCAGATCCAAACTCTGAAAAACTTAGCGACGATGGTGATCTTATTAGCGCTGCAGTAGCGAAACTATCCCTTAATAGAGTCAAAGCTGGCCCACCTCCCAAATCTCCGTTGCTAACATTACGGCAAGAGTCAGGTCGTTCTTGGGAAAAATCTTTTGTGTACCAGGGTGTAAGCTTATCAGCCAGCTGCTTTGCCAGATCTCATCGTTTCCCAGCCTCCCTCATTTATCCCTCCGGCGAGACTCAGGCCCACCGGGCCACTTCAATCATCCTACCGCGGAGACCGATCACGGACTGGACTTCTTAGACACCGTCCATTGCAGATGCAGACCCCTCTCACCCATCTCAAGCGGCATTCAGACTTTCATATGGCGGATGGTATGCTTGCATCCAATTGCAGACCTATTAACATTGACCGCCACTGTAGCTTGCCTAACCATTTCTCAGAGCGCAGGTAAGTTTATAGTTGGAAGTGCTACTCCGGGAGGATCGACGGAGGACGAGAACGAGAATGAAGGTGAGTTCTACCACCTGTGAGTGGCAACTTTGTAACAAGGTGATGTCAGCGTTCGTTATTGACCCATACAATGCACCGGAGACCCTGGCTATTTGGACAGAGGGTAATC
>QLPG01015547.1:0-14561 GCA_003314385.1 Gomphus sp. MG54 | reverse complement strand
AATGGAGTATTTTAGTCGGTACCACCGAGTTATCGGGTCCTCGGTACGTGTACTTGACACAATGCCCTACCCTCGGCAATCTGTCTGGCATGCTTGATCAATCAGCATCAGCTCACAGACTATTTTAAAAAAATTCATTTATGATTATGACCTTTCTCGATCTAGTATTTCTTGCTAACAAGCACAGATACATCTACTAGATTTTCCGTCCGGACAATCTCAGTCCACCCATCCATCTGTCATGTACTAGATCCGTCGGTCAGCAATATTCGGGCACAACTCGCTCACCTGCTATAATCTGTTGATTAACAGGGTATTGGACAGTATTATAATCCGTCAAGCTACTAACATTTTTAGGTGCATCCTGATGGCCTAGGTCTAGGCGGCATTTGCCACTGTTCCAAAAGCCTCACCCAGGATCCTGTTCCGTCGCTAGAAGCTTCACCAATAGCCCTAGTCAATGCAACTGCCTTGTGCATGCTTGTATACCAGAATGGCTGGCAAGTTTTTCAGCAGGGACCTCTCGGTCAGTGTTGTCATTTGGCACGTTCGGCCAAGGTCTCATCTGTCCGTCCCCATCCGTTCCTGTTTCCTCACTCTGTATATGCATGTCATATGCATTTACAACCCTTCTCCGTTCTTCTCGGCTAGAGGCCGACACCTTTAGTAGACGGTGGGATGTCTACCTAAAAGGGGGGGGTGGCGACCAGCTAGAAACCTTTTCAAACTGATCAAACTCCCCTCCCGAAGACGTCCTTCTCCAGAAAACCCCCTCCATTTCATCACTCTCTGTCCTGTTCTCCACTCCCTCCGTTCCATTCTGTCACCTATCACATCCCCCTCTCCCCCGATCCTTTCTCCAGCCACTCAGCCACTCCCCTATACACTCCTGACACTCCGCTCACGACCCTACGACTACTCTTACCCCCGAAATATCCCCTCATTTCACCATTAACTGTTACTCCTTCTGTAAACATCTCCACACTCTAATTTCAACATCACAAAGTCCTCACATTCCTCTCAGTCCATCTGTCACCCTTTTCTTCCATCAAAATCACACAGCCAACCTGCCGAGCACCTCAGCACCCTCGACTTGTCTTTTTTCTTTTGTTTCTTTATTTTCTTTCATTCAAAAATTTTTTTTTCTAGTCTACTTCTACATCCTCTTCCTCACCTTCCTCCTGCTCTTCCCCCTCTTCACCCCGCAACGTATTCCCCAACTCCTCCAAAAGTTGAGCATCCATCGAACCCAAACCCCTCTCGAGGAGGAGCAACATTGTGTTCTCCATCTGTCGCATCCTCTTGATGAGTTCTGCAAACATCTCCTCCGTCCTCTCCATCCCCTCCGCTTTCTCAGCCTTCCCAGTCCGCTTTCGTTTCAATACCCCAGCCGGTGGTACCTCCATGGTAGCTCACCTGCTCGGCTTCTGGGTACAGGCCCTTTTCGGCCTCTTTGCAGAAGGGTCGCCCGCTTCCTCAGAAGGCAGAGGTGCCGAAAACGAACCTTCGTGTATCGGCGTTTCCATGCTATATATAGGAAAATCAATAAAAAACCCGAAAAAAGAAAATAAATATAACTCACCTGTACCCCCATCTGCCCCCCACTCCTTCCTCATCCACATATACTCGGCCTCTTGATAGGCCCCAAATCCGCACCTCTACCCCTCTTCCACATCGCACCACTTGGGACTCCCGATGTACCGAGGTTTCCCTCTCCAGCCTGTGTGGCCAAAACGACCCCTTCCGCTTCCTCTGTGGCTGTTTGCGCATTTCAAATGGCCCCCTGATGATCGGTCCCGCTGGGAATCAGAGCATCCCCGAGCTCCTGTTCGCTACCACTGGTTTCAGTGTTCATCTTTCGGGTTTTGTGGTTTGATGATAGAGTGATGTGGTGAAGCCCAGAGAATGTGATGTCACAAATAGGCGTCCCGAATCTTAAACAAAATAATCACCGGCTTCATGGGTTCAGCCTCTAGAGGGGGGATACTGTCAAGCACCCATACCAAGACCCGTCTATTTGGCATTGCCAACCGAGCAATCATCCCATACCCATGACCAAGTACCCACATTGCATGCATGACACTTGGTATGCCGGTTTTGGCTCAGCACATTGACCATCCACACTCCCTGTCCCCACCCCTCGGCCCTTTTCACCTTGGGACTTCCTGTCCTTGTACTATCCTCAGTTACAAGCCTTGTCTTATAGTCTGGCACCTCCTATTATGCTATCTTCGGACACATTCTATTATCCTGTCTTTTATTGTTCTATCCCCGCATTGCATTCCTTATTCTAATTTTATTCATTGTGGACAATAACCACATGCTCTGCATACCTTATTGTTCCACATTCCTTATTCCACATGTCGCTTCTTAACCTATATAAGTAGGACATGCATGTACATATTTCCTCATTCTGGGTATTGACTAGGCTTAGGCCCTTCTACCTTCTTCTCTTCTGTTAAGTCCTCAACTTGGGCTGGCATCATCAGCATCCCCCCAAGTATCTGTCTGTTGCAAATACAGTGGCACACACAGCAAGTAGGGTGCAATGCATGAGTATGTTGAAGCCAATGCCACTACTCTTGGCCTGCAGGACTTGGCCATAGTCTGCCCGACCTTTTGCCAACACCCCTTGGCAGTACCAAAGTCCGTCAGTACCCGATGCTTGACAAAAGGTCTCTAAGACCTTGCTCCACTCTAAAAAGGCTCTGTTTGAAATTAGGGAACAACAAGGCTGGAAAGTGCAGCATATAGGCTGAAGCCCCATGCCCAAACCTCTGCAATGTTTCAACCTCACTGAGCTTTAAGTACTAAGAACCATGCTCGTTCACATTCTTAACACACACACAGGAAGTAGGGTGCTGTTGGGGATCTGGGAATTCTCCAATATATTTCTACAAGATCCAAACCTCTCCTCTAAAGAAAGTCACCCATAAAATCAGTCCTAAAATGACTACCAAAAAATATAATAAAATTTTGGCTGGCCATTTAAGAGTGAATTACTTATGGTAATTAACTCTTAAATAACAAACCCTCAAGTCCAAGGAAAACTCTCAAAAAAATATCTTTTTTGTCTATTTCTATTTGGACCCACAAGGAACCATAACTGGGTATCTATTACTTAATACATGGAAAATGGCACCAAATTCCTGGGTCAAGTTCTCAAATCAACTTGTACAACAAATTCCTGGGCTTATATGATAGCCATTACATAAAGGTCAGCCCAGAAGCATGGCTCATATACTAATAATATTTTGTGACCTGACCAGTCACAAAACTACAAGCCATGGGAATATTTCTTTTCTTTTGTCATTAGTGACTACAAGAGTGACACAGTGACTTCCAGGGGATTCCAGGACCTTCCATCCCTTTCTATAAGCTTCTCACTAATTTCTAGAAGGTCTTGCCTTATTAGGGAGTTACATAATCAGCTTAGAATTAGTATATATAGAGACTAGTTCTGTAGCATAAAAGCAATCAATCTTATCTTCACCCATAATCTGCCGGATTATCTAGTGCTGCCAGCACTCTCTTAAGTAGGTTGCCGACTACTAAGACTTATCAACAGAGATTTGTTTGCGGAATAGATCTTGACCCTTCTATGCAGTAGAAGGTTTCTTGGACAAAATATTGAAGGTACGTAAAAACATCATAAAAGAACTAAACTAGATTTATAGGACATCCATGGAAATAATCCTAGGCAAGGGTAGAATAATAGTTCACAAACATAAATTATTATTCCTACACGTAATTGACAAGTCACCTGCCAAGGCCCCCTCTAAACAATTCTTTTTGGACATCAACCCAGACAGGCATTAGCTTGCTGTCATCTTGTGTTATATCCGAGATATAACCCCGACATCTCGGATGCCCGACATCAGGCGCTACGAAGAATCACCCTCTGAATCAAGTCCGAGCCAGTCTCGTCACCTCTGAGTCCAAACAGCATCGACACCCTCGGACCTCGGACATCCTTCCTTTCCCATCGAACAATAGTCTTGTTGTCTTATTGTAACACCAGATGTATATTTCCCTTGTTCCCCATTTTCGTTCGTCTTATTGTTCTCTTGACTATCCCTAATTAGTTACAATAAGGACTGCGTGTATAAATACCTCCAGACTTCTGTACTATACCTTAGTTCGAATATCGACTTGTATTCCCACTCACTCTTGAACTCCGAAAACTTATCTTCTCCGAACCTCCGAAATAAAGGACTGACGATCAAGGAGGGCGCAACATTAAAGTTGAAGCCAAGTCCTTACGACTCCGAACACACGACTCGGACCGACTTACGTCAGCTCAGACCTGACGCGAACTCGGACGCTAACATCTTGTTGGAGAACTTGATTGAACTTTCCTCACACCAAAGTTTGTCACAGCTCTCAGGTTACCAGCTCATGGTTCCAAAACAGGTGCAATGCACAAGCATGTTGAAGCCAAGCCACTTCAATTGGCCTGCAGGACTTGGCCAGTTCCTGACAGTACTTTTGGCATTACCGAGACCTGACACATGTCACATCAAACTGAATCGGGTCAAGGTCTCTCCTGTCATTATTCAAGGCCCTGGATCCAGGGGGGATCATCATGCAAATCACCCACTGTGACCAACACAGCCCTCCTACATACCGCCTGCCAGCTCCTCAGACCTGCACTTACATAGGATTGAGTTGCCACATGTTGACATGGTAGTAGCATATATACAGATAAAATATTAACTGCACATTCCATAGCTGCAACTCCTGTACCACAATAAGTAGTATAACTACTAGTATATATTCCCCAACCCATTATCTTAGACAATCTCAGTATCTTATGCAATACAACACTAGTCTTATTGGCAAGCATTTCAAGGTTTTACAACAACTTGAAGTGTTTCATCCCCATGATAGTCTCTCTGAGTTACTCGCTGACTTGTGGAAGGCTAGTGGAGAGCTGTGCAAAGCTGTGGATGAATACAATCAGGGACATGGAGCTTTATTTGGTGTGGATCCACCAACTTACCTGACAATGTCTATGCTCACTCACTTTATCAAATAACAGGTGGATCTGAAAATAGTAATTGCAAATTTGCTAGATATTTGGTTGCAAATTGACCCTGGAACAGCTGGGTAACACTCAATTCAATTCACAATGACATCAGAAACATCTCACACATTTCTTGACATGTTGACACTGCATAACTACAATTTATTCTAAATCTATGCAGGGAAATAATATACAAAGTTATTTGAATTAGTATTAGCCACCGACTATACCACTTTGCCTTTTGAAAACAATTATGCCTAATGCCAACCTTTTATTTCATGAATTCAACACTTTTTCAAGGTTGAGAGTCAACCTTCCAATGAGCAGAAGCCAACCCTTGACCAGTGTTCCAAATTAGGGCAAACTCCACACTTTTGCTCATTGTTAATCTCAGCACCGGCTAAAAAGGTGGTATAGATAATGATCATGTGGATGATACATCAACACACTGGAGACATAGAATGTAAGGGACAAGACTCCGAAGTAACGAAGCTGTGGGTTATTGAAGTGGGTGGTGAGACATTGTCTTTATCATTGAGCCAAAATTGGTTGAGGTTGATACTGGTGAATATAAACAGTATTTTTCTGAATGAGTAACGACAAATCCAAATATACATAACCTGAGGTGTTTTCATGATCTGGAAGTCGCTGTAAGATGTGACTATCGGTCTGTCTGAACGCTAGAACTGACAGATAATAAAAGGAGTGGCCTCCACGCCCCATGTTCATAGCAAGGTCAAAGATGCAGGCCATAGGGTTTGATGAGGATATCTTCATCGAGAGGTGATCAGCCTGAGATGTCTTTGGAGTGCTTGTACATGAACTCTGGCCTATTGCCACTGCGGTGACAAATGGTTGATCGACAGTATTGTGTGGTGGAGTCTGTTGAAGAGTGTCAGAGGGAAACATTCTGAAAAGAAAAGACCCGGGTGACAAGTAGAGATAAGATTACGTTCTTCGTTCTTCTTACGGCAACAATGTGCCTCCGACCTCCTGAATTGTGGTTGATTAAATTAATAATCAAGAACACTGTTAGAATACTTCGACACACTAGTCACACTTGATTTGTCTCTCTTCATCTGTTTGCAACGGACCATTACCTCTGTTCAAGCCAAACAGCTGTTGTTTTTCCTCGGTCCTTTTCAGCTCCACCGAAATCCAAGAAACACCAGTTTGCCTTCCATCCTCGTATTTCAGTAAGGTCAATCAAGTCCTGAGTAAACTCAATAACAAACTTTCGAGTTCCCAGATGATTCCCCGGGCCGGCCCTGGGTTCATTGACTTAATCATGGTGTCATTAAATTTAATTATAGATTTCTGACAGATGACATCCATCTGTCAAAGAAGGTGATGTAAGTTCAAGGTTTGTGCTTATATATTAACCTCAATCCTTTGCTCCTTCCGTGTCGTGTGTCAACTCCACATTTCCATCCTCATTTCAAGCCGATTTTTGAACCATCATTTCTTAGTCAATTCTTGACAGAGGGGAGGCTAGGATCGAATGTTTTTATTTTTGAAATGGTCTTGCCTGAAGTCTTCGGGAACCATCCATGTATAAGAATTTTTCTTTATCTGTTTTCGGGTTGATTTGATTTCTTTTTAGACATCACATGTGTATTTATGGAGAAGCTTTATGTAACTATTGCAAACGCCGGCTTCTGATTTCGCATTATGGTCATGGGGTGAGTTGAGATCGCGGCAGGTAGCCATTTCGATATAATAGGGACTTGAACGATAACAACTGTCTCCGCGACTTGTTTGAAGAAGGCGAGGATATTATTCACTTGTTTAAAGCCGTGCATCACGCTACACGGTCCCTTCCTTACCCACTGCAGTCATTGTGAGGGTGACCTCATCTCGATCCCATTGTCAATACTGCAGTCATCAAAATCCTCAGTGACCCTACCGTCAATAGCAATACAGCCAACATTCCAGTCGGCATTCCCCCCAGCCCCACTGTCCTTAGCAGTACACCCCCACCCCATGTCGGCGACAACAACTGTGTCTCCGACTTCACAAACTGCCTTGAGCCTAACGCTTTTTGCACGCTCTTCCTCTCCTCCGAGTCAAACGGCCGCGTTTCCTCTGAGTCAAATGGACGCGTTTCCTCCGAGTCAAACAGCAGTGTTCAGAACTCAGCTTCCAGTCCCTTCCGCATTCCTATTCCCTTCCTCATCCCTAACTTCTTCCCAACCTGTTTCGGCCGGACCTTTATCAGAATCATCAACCCCCTCAGTTATCACACATCTCACCCCCTCGACATTTCCTGAGGCGACTGCTGCTTCTGGAAATTTGGTATCCCAATCAGTGCACGCCTCTTCTTCTACCGTGATTGGTGCAGCCATCGGCGGAATAATAGGCGGTATTTTACTTGGTCTTATCATTGGCCTCTTCCTGAAGAGACGTCAAAAAGCGGTCTCTTCGGCTACCCCTATAGACACCTCCAGTGGAAGAGAGAATACACTCACTCGTTTCTTCCAAGCACGAACTCCAATGACAACTACCCCCTTCCTTCTGTCCCAAGAAAATACATCTTCCCAACAGGCCTTGATACAACCAAACGAGAAGCAAGACCCACAGAGACCTGGAAGGCAACAACCAGTCATACCTAGCGATAGTGACTCCATGTCTCACTCCTCTACCAGCGACCAGTTACCCTCATATAACACCAATGGTGGAAACTCTGTGACAGCTCTCCATGATGCTTTAATCACCGCCCATTCGGAAATGTTGAGTGTGGAGTATATTGCAGAGAGACCACGGGCCTCAGAACATCCAATTCCTGCACTGCAAGGTGTAGCATATGGGATCACTGATGGAAGGCCACGGGTGATCGACCTGTCCCAGTCCCTGAGCCAATTGCCATTATATCAGGAATAAATAACCCCTCGTACAGTATAGTATGAAGCTAAAGTAAATACAAGTTAGCTGTTCAAGTCACACTCTAATTCTCTAAACACACAAAAAAAAAGGGAAATTCTATTGTAAAAAAAACATTTAGGAGTCTTAATTCAAATACGGGGCACATATATAAAGAAAATAGTTGGAGCAGCAGAATGTCCCAAAGAGATGAATTATTAACCATATACAAAATACTTAGAAACAACAAAGATATGCAATAATGAGTGGAGCAGGACTTCTTAGCTGCAGATGACAAGGGGCATTCATCACATAGTTAGAAAGATTTGATTTCTGAGCCATAGCCACATACTCCATGCTCTCATTCCAAGAGCTTCCTGATATAGGACCAACTTAGTAAACAAACTGAATCTGTCGGAGACAAATAGCTAGAGATTTAAACAGTAACGTTTAGTGACAAAAATACCTTCTAAAAATCATCGAGTTGACTCTGAAATACTACATCTACCGAAGGCAGTCGCCAGCACTGACTTCACATTACATGTCGTGTTATTCATCTCTAACCTTCGGGATACATTCCAAATCAAATATATTACAGATATACATAATGGTCTGGAAAAGTCTAACCAGGAACAAAACGATTTACCCATCACTTACATCAATTCCTCAACTACTTATCATTTTCTTCAAACTCTCATCCTCACTTGTTTAATAATGTAGCAAATGTCGGTGACAGACATGAAGTTGGCATGGGAACGTATGAAAGCCGACATTTAGGCCTCGGGGCGCGGTTCTCCTGGCAGTGGCCTTATTCTCGAAAGACTGATGAAAAGGCGCAGTACCATTTGAGCCTCCACTGAATACAACATCACCGTAACTAGGTTGCGGGTCATTCATTTTCCTCCTTGCCGTTATATAGCTTCATTAGCCATCACGGCATGTATAAATTATACCTAGACAACTGTAACACCTCAGTCCGCTTGATGAGCTCATACCGCCATAGATCCTGTCAGGGGTAGCTGAGAATCCACGAAACAAAAGGCCTGCTCATGTGGAAGAGCACACTTGAACGGTCGGTTTCATTTTCAGCGTAGGTTCTGAGCATTGTTTCAAAGCTTTGCTTAAGTGTAGAGTATCTCGGGGATAGCATAATGTGACCCAAGGTAGCGAACCACTCTCATCAGAAACGCAGCCCAACACCTCGATGGTATTTTTGAAAGTCTTTCCCTCTTCCATTATGCGGTAGGATTTAGTTAGTTTCCGGTAGTGAGCATCCCCGATAGCCAAGCAATGTATTAAACTCGGCAACCAGGGGGTCAATCAAAAAAAGAAAAATATCACAAAGCCCCGGACACATTTTATCTGTCACAAACCCGGGACTGAGGACCGACCTCAGTGCCCGTCGCTCCGCCTATACAATCCCATTGGGCTCTGCCGACCTATACAAAAAAATTTTTCTTCCGCACCACCTCACCACGATGCAATTCCCAAAACTAGTTTCCACGCTCCCGCTATCTTCTAACAACGTGAGCATGTCCCTTTGCGATTGTTACAAACGTAAAAGGAGACGCTCATGTTATTAGAAGATAGCAGGAGTGTGGAAACTGTTGAGGTGAACAGAACAACCAGACTGGGGTTTGAACCCAGGGCTATAGCATATATAGCTATGGTGTTTACCACTACACCATCTAGTCCACATGGGTAACCTTTCAGGTTGACTCCTTGAGTGAAGACATGTTCTTGGAACAAGTCAATTACATTTTACTTGACTTTAGGGGAGGATAGAGTGAGGAAGAGAGGATGTCCTTTCTGAATCCACAACACATGTGTGTCTATACAAGTTGAGTTCAGAGCCCTAGTCAGTTATCAGATTGCCAATAATACTCCATAGAGCTCTGTATGTATAATGTCTTAGCTTAGAAGACATTAATTAGAGATATGAATAGTATGTGGGATTAGACAATCTAACAGAAACTAGTTTTGGGAATTGCATTGGGGTGAGGTGGTGCAGAAGAAAAAAAAAACTTGTGTAGTTTGGCAGAGCCCAATGGGATTATATAGGTGGAGCAACCAGGACATGCCCTGAGGTTAGGCCTCAGTCCCAGTTGTGAGAGAGATATTGTCAGCCAGGTAGATGCAGTAATTTGAGGGTTAGACCCTGCACATTTACAGTTGTACCATGAGGAAAGATCCAGTTCGATTCAGTGGAGAATAAACAATGGTGTTCGGCTATTTTGATATTACCTCATTAGATAGGGCTCAAAATTACCCCCCCTCCTAAAAAAACAAACAAAAAAAAACAACTGTAGACACCGTTTACCTTAACCATATTCAAGAGATCAGTAGTAAATAAATAGTATGTGATAAAAAGGGTCACCAATGTTGTTCAATTTAATCCGGTGGTCAATAGACTCATTGACTAGACATGCAGGTATTGATTAATTAGCCAAAATTCTGATCCTTTAAGCCTCCACCTTGGAGGATTCACTCACCATGATAGCCAGGTCAGGTAACAGACCCGATCATGCAGTAGGCCTTTTTGGTACCCAAAAAGTCTTACCTTCTCAGTTTTTAAAGTTCTAGCATGGGGTCCCACCTTTTGACCTGCTCCCATCGCAGGGTGGTGATGATGAAGAAGTTGTGCATGATACCAAGGCTAGTGATTTGGGTTGTCAGTGACATAATCAGTAAGGGAACTGAGTTTTGACATCAATCAATCACCAGACCAGTTAAATCTGAGGCATTCAATGAATAGCTGAAAAGTCAACATCGGCAGACTTTCTTTTCACTTGTCAAATCGGTGATGGGATGAGATGTACTATCTTTTCTCATCTTCAAAAGATTTTATAGTGCCAGAGTTTTGATACATGTCAAGTACATGTACCAAGATTCTGGTAATTCAGCAGTGCCGACCAAGCAGTCAGACTACGTCCACAAACAAGTGCCCACACCACATGCAAGTCACTTGGTACACTGGTCTCAGCTTGGCACATCCACCATCCACATTCCTTGTCCTTATCCCTCATCCACTCTATGCCATTCACCATCCATTAATCCTACCATGCCTACCCCTTATTCATCAATCCACCTCACCTCAGGACATCCTGTCCTTGTTTTATCCTCGGCCACAAGCCTATTGTTTTATAGTTGGGCACTTCCTATTGTCCTATGCTTGGCCAGATTCCTAATATTCTATTTCCATTGTCCCATCCCTGGTTACATTCCTTCATTCTAATTTTACTTGTTGTGGACAATATCTCCACATGCTCTGCATACCTTATTGTTCCACATTCCTTATTCCACATGTCACTTCTTAACCTATATAAGTAGGACATGAATGTACATATTTCCTCATCCTGGGTATCGACTAGGCTTAGGCCCCTTGTCTCCTCTTCCCTCTGTAAAGTCCTCTACTCAGGCTGGCACCTTTGGCACCCCTGAGTACTTTCTCTTTCCCAATTTGGTGGCATGCATGGCAAGTAGGGTGCAACACACGAGTGTTGAAGCCAAAGCTACTACTTCCAGCCTGCAGGACTTGGCCCACATCCTTGGCATTCCTGAAGCTTGAAAATGCATCCCCACCTGCTGTCAGGGGATGACCTTCTCCAAAGGCTGATTCAAGTCTGAAGTCCTATTTCAAATTCCAACCAACTCCAAGGCTAAGATGCCCAAGTCCAAAAGGGCCACCGAGTGGAAACAGAAATGATCTTAAAGCATGGTAAATAGAACCTGGAATAAACGCCCAAGCCTTGGACTTAGTACCAGGAAGTTGGCTTTACAAACTCCCATGTATTGATTTGTAAGCTAGTGCATGGACCACTTACATAAAGGGTATAAAAGGGGTTCACCAGCAGTGGGATCCTTAGACTTTCCTCTTTGGATTCCCCCTGCTTAGGTGAGGACCCCACATATACTTAGGTAGTAGTTATAATTAAAAGCTTTGGATTCTCCCTGCTTAGCTCACCTCCAAGACACCTCTGAGAGGCTGCAAGAGGGTTGCCCTTACACCTGCTGGAGTTGCACAGACCCCTCTTACTATCTAGCTACAGCTACTATAATCTTAGGAAGATTGGAATTATCAGAGGGGTGCAAACCTTGGCCCACATAATCAATAGAATTAACTATGTAATAGATCTCAAATCATTTAGGTATTGTTGTTGGCACAATCTGTGAAACTGGAATATCTTTTGAATAGTGATATAGTCTTACGAACACAGGTGTTGGCCATACTGTGTGTGCACAGTAGGCCTATGGGAGAGGTTCAAATTCTATGGATTTGGAAGAACTTGGTACCCCCAGTTAGACATGAATGAACTTTGTTCTCATCCACTGTTTTAGTGTAGCGCCCATAACCCTCTTTGGATATATATGGACTGTAGTTATAAAGTTTATGATGAACTTAAATTAGAAAGTGACATAGCTTGATGGACAGAGCATATGTGTTAGAACCAGGTGGGGATGCATATATTTTATCCTATACATTCAGCCACCTGTGTTGTAAAAGCGGTAAATACTTGACCCATTGACATTGTGCACTGCCTTGGGCTATTATGTAACAGCCCTTATTGTTCTATGGTTTTGGCCATCCCATGATTGCTGAGTAGTATATAAGTAGTACATGTATAGTACCTGTGCTTCTTTAGCTCTTATTGTCAGGCTCCGGGAATGCCAAGGTGTCAGATGGGAACGGCCAAGTCCTGCAGGCTGGGAGTAGTGGCTTGGCTTTAATGTGCTTGTGCATTGTGCCCTACTTTCCGTGCATGCCACTGATTTGGGATAGAAGAGATACCCGGGAGAGTGCTGAGAGTGTCAGCCAGAGTAAAGGACTTTAGACAGGGGGAGGGAAGACAAGAAGGCGTAAACCTAGTTGATTTCCAGAACAAAGAACCATCTACATACATTGGCTGCTTATATAGGTTAATAAGTGAGATGTGGAACAAAGTGGCACAAGGAATGGAGAACAATAAGGTATGAAGAATCATGTGGAGGTATTGTCCACAATGATCAAGAATAGAACAAGGAATGTGGGTGAGAATAAAACAATGAAGTATGACCGAGAACAAAAGAGTGAGTGATAATAGAACAATAGAGAGTGGCTGAACATAAAACAATAGGGCCACTGCCAAGTGACAATGAATAGTGAAGCACGGTATCGTAGGCTTGACACTTATGCTGAACTCATATGTCACAGGTATAGTAGTCAATACACTAGCTCTTATGCTGAACTCACATGTTGCAGAGTTGCCTTCACAATAGGTTATAGGCCCTGCCTGAATGCTCACCCAGCCTAAACGCTGGATACATAGCTTACTCGACACCTTGTTCAGTCCATGCTCATCTTCATCCCATGCTGTGTCCAACACCCTACAGGTCTCTCACTTTAGTCGAGAAGTTTGACAGGACCAAACTGTAAGGGCAACCCTTCAGCATCAACTGGAGGTATATCACAGAAGAGCTAAGCAGGGGGGATCCGAAGTTTAATTATGACTACTACCTAAGTACATGTAGGGCTCTCACCTAAGCAGGGGGGATCTGAAGAGGAAAGTCTAAGGATCCCGCTGCTGGTAAACCTCTTTTATACCCTTTATGTAAGTGGTCTATGCACTAGCTTACAAATCAACACATCAGAGTCTGTAGGGCCAACTTCCCAGTACTAAGTCCAAGGCTCAGGTGCTTATTCCAGGTTCCAGTTATCATGCTAAGATCATTCCTATCTCCTGCTCGGTGGTCCCTTGGACCTGGGTCTCCTGGCCTCAGAGTTGGGGGAAGTCCGAGATAGGGCCTTGGAGTTGGGGGAAGTCTGAGATAGGGCTTTGGACTTGGATCAGAACTCAGAGAGGGTTGTCCCCTGACATCTGTAGATTAACCTGATACTTTTAATCTGTAGATGGGTCTGTCAGATGGGGTTTCCTGGGGTTTTCCTACGCTTTTATATTGGAGAGTCGGTGGGACAAATAGGGTAATGGTTCCCTAGAATTTCCTATGATTTTAGATATGTTTATCTATAGGAAATATATTGCTCTATGGCAATTCTACAGGGAGGTGAGTCCCGGGTTTACTCTCTGCTTAGGCGCCATACCGGGAATCTGGCCTGGGTGCCAAAGCGTTAGTTCGTAGATTTGTGGTTCCCCCACAAAGTAAATATAATATGTAGTGATAGGGGATAATATTATATAGTTGTAAACCCAACTGTGACCTGGCCTTGCTGTACGATGAGTAGCTGGTGTCCCAATAACGCTATTTCCCATAGCCAATGCAGGTGCGATCTTTTTGACTGCAATAAGCAGTGGATGATTGAACGGCTGAAAAGAGTGTCAGCATCCAGCTGTGTTAGTATATATATTTTTCAAATTACTGTTATCTGTGCAACGACACCTGAAAGGGGTGAGAAACTCTAGAATTATATAGTGTGAAAACTGACCAAGTGGGATCCGCGTCACGTAGTTCAAGAGTTGACCCTGGGTCGGTGCTATGAAGGCTTGGTGGGTTCTTACTAGGGCTGCGTAGTAGTCTCTGGAGGATAGAAGTCAAAAATGCCATCAAGATGTCCAGATGGTTTCTTACAGCCTGGATAAAGAAAATGGTAAGACTGAGAGTAACTGAGAGGACAATGGCACGAGGATCCATCACCATTCGGGTAGTCTTCCAAGTTGCGTCTTCATCTCACGGATAGCTC
>QLPG01015526.1:0-12790 GCA_003314385.1 Gomphus sp. MG54 | reverse complement strand
CCTAGTCATCCTTTAAGGTTTCATCGACTACTACCTCTTCATCCCTTTCTTTATCTTCCTCACCCTCATCATCTTTCAACTGATCCTCCATTGAACTCTCAATCCTGGCCAACTCTTCCGGAACTCCCACAGTACCTGGTACTCTTGAATTCCCATGCCAGTCCTCACTCAATTGCACAATGGCACAACCCAAGAAGCATACCCCTTCCACCAAGTGGAGGAGCAATTGACTTGCCCTCATCAACTCTTGGAGCAGGTCTTCCCAGATCTTGGCAGACTGTCAGGATCCCGATCCTTTGGGTGCTGGTACTTCCACCATCATCTCCTGTCCGCTTGGCTGAATAGCTGCTGGCCACACTCTTGGTTATATTGTAATGGCCCTCCACAGCCTCTTCATCGGCCATTGTTCTGTTTCCGTTTCTTCCTTACTTTCACTCTCTGACTCCACCTCTTCCCAACTCCTTACCTTGCACTGCCGAGGTGCTGCCAGGCTGCATTTCACTTGATGCACATTGCAGCACCCACAAGCCGCGCCTATGTTCCTCACTGAGCAAACTTCTCTGCGCTCCTTGTAATGATTGCAAGGAAGATGAAGGGACGGTGACCACTCCCAGGCTGGTTTCTCTGTGGACTAAGGAATAAATAAATAATAAATAAAAATCAAGATAAAAGAGCCCTTCATGCACCTTGGCCCCTCTAGGCCTACCTCCCCTACTCGACCCTGCTTCCACATTCATACCCCTCTTACATGCCATCCTCTTCAGCACCCCTGGATCTTCGGGATCCCTAACAGCCTCAACACTCCCGTTTTCGAGTATCTTGCTCTGCCCCTCTATACCCTGGGTGACCCCCTTGTCGTCCTTCTTTTTGGGAGCCTGAGTTCCTGCCCACCGAGCCCAAAAAGCATGTCTCTCCTCAGCTGCCTTAGTAGCTTCCCAGGCCAGATGGGAGATTTCTGTGGCTTTGGCTGCTGTCTTGGATGCATCCTCAGCAACCTCCTTTGCCTTCTCCACCTCCATTTTCACCTTTTCAGCAGCTTCCTCATCTGCCTTCCTTTGGGCATCTACAGCCTCTCTTGCTGCCCGCTCAGCCGCTTGCTCACACTGATGTTGTTGTTCAAGCCAATTTTGCTTGAGTTATTCCTTTTCATCATCAGTTACAGTGTCTATTTTTTTTGACTCGTAGATCATTTGATGGGAGTATGGATGTAGTGTTTTGATAGAGAGCCTGGGAATTTCCCCAAACAATCTGTGACATCACACCAGTGCCCACAACTCTATTTTAAAACTCCACCTACCAGCTTCATGGGTTTAGCCACTAGAGGGGGGATACTGTCAAGTCCACAATACCAAGTCCCGGTTCACTCGGCAATACCGACCAACTGACCCTCACCCACATCACTCCTCACCATCATGCATTCTCAGTTCGGCACATCCGGTATATTCCCTGGACCACCCCTCTTGCCCCATCCCCTCTATTGTTAGAGTCCGAGTTTGCATCAGGTCCGAGCCAACGTAAGTCGGTCTGAGTCATGTGTTCGGAGTCTTAGGGACTTGGCTTCAACTTTAATGTTGCGCCCTCCTCAATTGTCAGTCCTTTATTTCGGAGGTTCGGAGAAGATAAGTTTCGGAGTTCAGGGAGTGAGTGGGAATACTAAGTTGATATTTGAACTAAGGTATAGTACAGAAGTCTGGAGGTATTTATACATGCAATCCTTATTGTATCTAATTAGAAATAGTCAAGAGAACAATAAGATGAACAAAAACGGAGCACAAGAGAAATATACATCTGGTGTTACAATAAGACTATTGTTTGATGAGAAAGGAAGATGTCCGAGGTCCGAGGTCAACGATACTAGTTGGACTTGGAGGTGGCAATGTAGGTTCGGACTTGGTTTGGAGTAGGGTTCTTTTATAGTGCCCTATGTTGGATGTCCAGAATGTCAGAGTTATCTCGTGGATATAACCGTGCCCCCCTGTTAGGACCAAGCCTCGAGGTCCTGGCGCTTAATGACGGTGGAGGTTACCATGGGAAGATTATGTGATTAGGCATTTGAAAAAGGTATAAAAGGAGGACTTTTTTCATAGTAGTAGCCCAACCATGTCGTCACCCAACACTCCCGTCCTTGATGACGAAGCTGCCCTGCTGGAGCAGATGCGGGCCACCTTGGAGAAGCTTGAAAAGGTCAGAGTTGAAAAGAAGAGGAAAGCTGAGAAGGAGGCCAAAGAGCAACGGAGGGCTGAGGAGGCCAAGCGGAAGGCCGAGGAGGAAGCTAAAGAGGCCAAACAAAAGGCTAAGGAGGAGGCAGAGCAGAAAGCAAAGGAGGAGGCTGCAGAGGCCAAGAGAAAGGCCAAGGAAGAGGCTAATTGTCTGGCCTGAGAGGTGGCTGACAAGAAGGCCATGGAGGGGGAGGCCAAAAGACTCCGGAAGGAGAAGGAAGTCGAGAGGCTTCAAACGGAGGCTAAGAAGAAGGCCTCCAAGAAGAATCCTCAGAGGAAGATTGTAAAAAGCCTCATGATGATTTTGGAGCTCTTCACAATAACGGAGGACTCATCTGAACAAGGGAGACCTTTGGGGGTCAGAACTCGGGGGCCGACTCCAAATCTGGAAGCAGGGGGTTCTGGCCTAAGTAAGCAGGAGAATGAGCATATTTGGATGCTCTAGCAATAACAAGTGCTCCGAGTACATCAGGCACATAAATTGTTTGAAAACTGCCAACTGAGGGGGGTGAGGGCCAATGGTGCCAAGGTGGGTCTTGAACCGTTCGAATCTAGTTGGAGGATGCTGATTAGTCTGCATCCAGACTTGTACCAGCAGCCATCCAAAGATGTCTTTAGGGGTTGGAATTCAGATCCCCATCAGATTTGCAAACATTGCATCCACCAGGGAGATCCCTGCATATGGCCCTCTTCGGGGAAAGGAACTTCTTGTTTGGCTTGTGCCGAACAGAAAGTCAAGTGTGAGGAGGATGGTGAGGAAGAGGGGGTGAATGGTAAGGGGAAGATGGGGAGAGAGGCTTTGGAGGATGGTGCAGGTCCAAGTCGAAGAGAAAGAAGGTGGAGGTAGTGATTGAGGGGTTGTCCCGGGGTTTGGACCTTTCTAGAGCCACTCTGAAGGAAGTGGTAGAGGAGATTTGTGGGCTTAGGCAGGATGTTTGGGGTATCCAGGAGGAGAACAGGAGGATCACCAATGCCTTAGTGCACATGAATGACCTCTGAATCATCGAGCAGGCTCAGTGGTTCAATTGGTTGCAAAAAACGGATGAATGGTGGGGAAGTTCTCCAAGGGAAAACTAGAAGGGGCCGGAGAAGGGTAAGGGGAAGGAGAAGGAGAAAGGCAAGGGAAAGGAGGATGAGGGATCAGGCCAGGATGATGTGCCTGGGTCTCCAGAATAGAAGGTGTTTATAGAGATATATATTTTATTTTTTTGAATCTTTGAATCGAGTGAAAATGTCTAAGTCAGAAGAAAGTGAACTATCGGTCCAAGGTGAGGGAGTCTAGGACATCACCCAGGGGACCATTTGTCTAGGTATGCTCGGTGGAAGTTGGAGACTACCTTGGAGGCATGGCCAAGTTTGCTGGCTGGCAGCCAGGATTTTTCGTCTTCGGTACCTTTATATCCGGTCCATCAGACTAGGTACTGGAGGGGGCACCTGCATCTTCTTCCATCTATCTTCGAGTCAAGGATCTCGGAGATCTCATATTTGGATTCCCCATCAATGATGACTGGGGGTATGGGTGGGAGTATGCATTCGGAGAATGTGTTTGGAGTTGAGGGTTCAAGCATAGAGATGTGGAAGACTGGATGGATGGCTCTCATGCTTTTGGGGAGTCACAGGGTGAATGAGATGGTTCCTACTTGCATGATGATTTCAAAGGGACCTATAAATTTCTCTGCTAGTTTTTTAGAAGGTCTTATAGTTTGAATGTTCTCGGACTTAACGAAGACTTTGTCTCCAACTTTGAAGTCCGGGGGAACCATTTGGCGATGATCTGTGGAGGCTGAGTACTGGGTCTGAGCTTCGGATATGGTCTTTTGGAGTTGTTGGTGCAGGTTGTCTAAGTTGACTATGAAGTCATGTGCCCGAGAGGAAGCAAGGTCATGTTTGGGGTGGAAAGTGATGTTCGGATGATAGCTCTTGTTGGCATAGAAGGGGGAGATTCCCATCATTGCATTAGGGGCATTGTTGTATGCGAATTTGGTGATAGGTAATAGTTCAGACCATTGTTTTGCTGGTAGTTGCAATACACTTGGAGATACTGTTCAAGGGTTTGATTCATGCATTCAGTTTGTCCATCCCCCTCAGGGTGGTATCCTGATGTGAAGTGAAGCTTCATGTCTAGGGCCTTGCCGAGGGATCAGGAAGAATGAGGAGATGAACTCGGATCCTCGGTCCAAGGTGACATGTGATGGTACCACATGCTTTGAGAATACGTGTAGGACAAAGAGTCTGGCGAGGGTTGGGGCAGTGATTGTGTCAACAGTGGGGATGAAGAGGGGCTGCTTTGTTAGGCAGTCTACAATGACAAGGATCATTTTGTAGCCATCCAAAGTGGGCAGTTTCTCTATGAAGTCCATAGAGATGGAGTTCCAAGGTCATTCGGGGATTGGTAATTCCTTGAGTAGCCCATAGAGGCAATGTCTCTGTGGCTTGGACCTCATACAAGTGGTGCAAGATTTAATGTAGGACTTAATGGAATCTCAGAGTTCAGGCCAGATGTAGTCTCTTCGTATGAGCTCTAATGTCCGATTCTGACTGAAGTGTCCTGAGATTGGGTGGTCGTGCTCGTCTTGTAAGATTAGGAGTTGAAGGTTTCCATGATCACGGACATAGATTCTTTTATTGAGGAGGAGAAGTCCGTCCTCAGAGATGGTCCATCAATCGGTGGGGTTGTCCATTTGGGACGAGGCTGTGGGGTCTTCTTGGAGTGAGGTTTGGATGTCTTTATGGAGTTGTTCTATGTCCATGATCATTGCAGCTCGCATTACCGGAGTGTACAGGGAGGTGGCTTGGAGTGATGATACAAGTTGTTCCATTGTAAAGACTGGTCGGAGGTTGTGCAGATTGATCTTGGCATAGTTGCTTCCTCCCTCTTTAGGGTAGACGTCCCATTGTCTAGTCAGTGCGTTGGGTTTAGCACTGAGGTGACCAGGTTGGAAGCGGATTACCATGTTGAACTGGGAGAGATATTGGGACCATCGGACCTGCCGACAGGTGAGTAACTTGGTTGTTGAAAAGTATTCTAAATTCTTGTGGTCGGTGACAACGTCGATCGGATCTGCCGAACCTTCTAGGTAGTGTCTCCAGGTCTTGAAGGCTTCAAAGATGGCCAGTAGTTCTTTGTTGTGTTGTCAGGACTCGGTACTACCGAGGGTACTGTCGGAACCAGCCAAGTCCTGCAGGCCAGTCAGGGTGGCTCGGCTTCAACGTACTCGTGCGTTGCGCCCTGCCTCCTGTGCGTGCCACTAACTTGTAACGAGAACGGATACTCAGGCGAATGCCGAGGATGTCGGCCTGAGTAAGGACTTCTGAACAGAAGGAGGAGAGTAGGGAGGTGTAAGCCTAGTTGATACTCAGACTGAGGAACTATGTACATGTATCAACTACTTATATAGGCTGAGGGGTGGAATGTGGAATAAGGGTGGCATAAGACATGGAAAAAAGAATAAGGTATGAAGACCATGTGGAAGTATAATCCACAATGATTAGAATAGAATAATAAGAGGGTAAGATAATAGAATATAGCGGTGAGATTGTGGGAAAGAAATAGAACAATGAGAAATGGCTGAGAATAAAACAATAGGGACGTGAGTGAGTGGCAGGGAATAGTGAGCGTCCCGTGGGTAAACGAGTGAGGGGGAAAGAAAGAGAGTGTAGGGTTGACAAGGAATAGGGGTTGGGGAGGAGGGTAATGAACCGGGTGATAAACCGGGTGTACCGAACCGAAACCGTACGCCATGGAGTGATGTGAATGGGGGTCGGTCGGTCGGTACTGCCGAGTAAGTCAAAGCACGATGTATGGTCGTGACATGTGTACATCATAGTTCAGTTCAGGAAGGGTGAAGGTTCAGGAGTAGAAGGCTATTGGGTGGATGTCATTGTCCATTGGTCATATGGTGGATAGAATTGCTACGAGGGCATAGTCCAAGGCTTTAGACTCAACAATGAGTTGAGATCCAGGGATCCACAGTTGTAGGATCGGTGCCATGGTAAACACCTTCTTGAGCATCTCGAAGGCTGTTCTGCAATTCTCAGTAAAATTCCACGGAGTATCTTTTCAGGTCAGACAGGTTAGTGGCACCATGATGTGGGAGTAGTTGAAGATGAAGCATCGGTAGAAGTTTGCAAATCTGAGGAAAGACTGAATGTCTTTGATTTTTTGGGGTTTGGGCCATTCCTGGATGACTTTGACTTTGTCGTTGGCCATGGTCAGGCCCTTCATCTGAGGTACTCCATGGTGTCGGTGTGGAAGAAGCATTTATCTGCTCAGGCATATAGGTGGTTCATTTGGAGGCATTGGAGGACTTCTTTGATGTGGTTTCTATGTTCTTCTAGGTTGTCAGAGTGTCAGGAGTCAGGTACTGACGGACTTCGGTACTGCCAAGGGGTGTTGTCCAAAGGTCGGGTGGACTATGGCCAAGTCCTGCAGGCCAAGAGTAGTGGCGTTGGCTTCAACATACTCGTGCGTTGCGCCCTACTTGCCATGCATGCCACTGTATTTGGAACAGACAGATACTCAGGGGTGACAGAATTAAGAGCCGGAATTGTGGAGTGAAAATAAAGAAAACTCTGCAATTTAAGCAGAAGAGGGAAGAAAATAAAGATTTAAATTTTATGGGGCAAATGGAAGATGAAAAACTTGGTTTCATTTGTTTTTACAGAATATACATTATATATGATACACATAGGAGGTAAAGAAACTCAGAGAGACATGGTTACATGAAAAAATGATGCACATATGACATCATGAAGGAAATAATTTTACACAGAGCATTGGAAGAGAAAAATACATCGAAACATAATAGAAAACGTACATATGAACTATGTGCCGCGAAAGCGAACACTTTTATTAGAGAAAATACTGTGCCACGCTCAAGCCGGTTCAACGACCGCACGCTGGTGAACGGGTGCTTCGCTTCGTCCTAATCGGGATGGAGGTGAATACTTTGTGTTGAGGTAGTCGGAATGGATAGGGATTCGAGGAGGAGGTTAATGGGATGATGAGGAAAGTATTTTGTAAAATAGGAGTTGATAGGGAAAAGAATGATAGATCGCGATGGTTTTAACATAAGCGCCGGCGGCGATGCATCGATGCCCTATAACTAATTTCCACACTTGTGCGAGTGGTTGTTAGTATACGATATTAATATATGAAGTACTACACTATCTAATAACCAGTATTAGATATTGTAATACTTTATCTTCGTCTGTATATCCGTTGGTACACGTGACTGCACGTGATGTCACGCGGGGCCGCCGGTGGGGAGAAGCAGTAATAGAAGTCGAAATAATGGTTGGAAAATTATGGAAAAATACTAGAAAAATCGTAGTGATGCATCCCAAATATCGTATCGAAATAGATAGGCGTACAGGCTCGACGTCGTTAAGATCGGCTCGAAATACTGGAATTGTATGCATATTGCGCATATATGCATACCCAGTGACACGGATCCTTGAATAAAATCGCAGTAAAATCATGGCAATATACCATGAACATATCCACTCGTAAACATGTCATAAAGATCGTAAGTTTCGTAAAAATTCGTTAAAAATGTGTATTTTTCTGCTCAATAGTTCACAACACCCCCTTTCAAACGCGGCAAACTCCTAGGATACTAAGGAGATAGCCGTGTTTGCGCGCAGTCAATGGTTTGGTCAGGATGTCGGCAGGATTTTCCGAAGAGGAGATGTAGTGTAATTTGATATTCCCCTTGGTCACCTGATCACGAGTATAATGATAGTGAATGTCGACGTGTTTCGTTCGACTATTGTTTATTTTGTCCATTGAAAAGGCAATTGAAGATTGATTATCGGTGAATATAGGAATGGGGGTTAAATTGAGCTTGAAATCCTTGGCAAGTTTTATGAGCCATATGCCTTCTGCAGAGGCAAAGGATCCGGCCACAAGTTCGGCCTCTGTCAAGTCCACGTACCGAGGTTCCGGAGACTCGCCAGTACCGACCGAACAGCCATCCTACATCCAAGTACAAGTGTCCACGCCGCATGCACGTCACTTGATACCATGTTCTCGGTTCGGCACATCCGTCATACTGTTCGTCCGTTTCTCGATCCGCCCCACCTCGGTACCTCCTACCCCTTGTGTTATCCTCGGTTACAGTCATTGTTTTATACTCGGCCACTCCCTATTGTCCCATCTCGAATCACGATCCTATTATACTGTCTTTTATTGTTCTATCCCCGCTTTACATTCCTTGTTCTAATTTTGTTCGTTGTGGACAACAACCACATTGCTCTGCATACCTTGTTGTCCCACATTCCTTATTCCACATGTCGCTTCTTAACCTATACAAGTAGGACATGCATGTACTTATTTCTTCATTCTGGGTATCGAGTAGGCTTAGGCCCTTCTACCTTCTTCTCTTCTGTTAAGTCCTCAACTCAGGCCGGCATCTTCAGCATCCCCCTGAGTATCTGTCTGTTGCAAATACAGTGGCACGCATGGCAAGTAGGGCGCAACGCACGAGTACGTTGAAGCCAACGCCACTACTCTTGGCCTGCAGGACTTGGCCATAGTCCGCCCGACCTTTTTGACAACACCCTTCGGCAGTACCGAAGTCCGTCAGAATCCGGCTCCTGACAGCCTCCATCGACGATCGGCTTACAAGACCTTGCTTCTTCGATGCCCACGATATTGGTGCATCATTGAAGGTAAACACCCATCCACTAGTAGATTTTCTATCGCTGGTGTCTCCGGTGAAATCGGCGTCAACAAAACCCGCAAGTCCATGAGCGTATCCCTGAACTCCCTCCCCATCACTTCGATACTTAATTCCATACTCTCTCGTGTGTAATAGATATCTTATAATCCTTTTAGCAGCTTCCCAATGAAATAATGAAGGATTAGACGTAAATTGTGCGCATTTGTTCACTGAAAAGGCAATGTCCGGCCGTGTAGCAACAGCACAATAGTTTATGCTGCCTATAATAGAGGCGTATACATAATCTGGAGTAGGGTGATCAGTTTGGTTGGGTCGTAAGTCAATTGATTGTTCCATCGGCGATGATATCATACGACCGGGAGTAATGCCAAATCGTTTGGCTATCGTATTAATGAAGGAGGGTTGGGAAATATGAATGGTGCCTAGATCTCGATTGCGGTTGATTTTTATTCCTAACAAACGTGTAGGAACACCTAGGTCTTGAATATTGAACAACTTCTCAATGTCTCTTGTCATTTCATCAATAGACTCGCGTGTAGTGGCCGCCATCAATCCGTCGTCAACATACCAACCGACAATTTGAATAGAACCGTCTTTGCCAAAACGGAAAAATACTGTGGAATCTGCCTCTCCGGGTTTAAAGCCTATGGCTATCAGCTCTCTTTTAAGAGTGTTGTGCCACACACGACCTGATTGCTTTAACCCATACAGGCTTTTATTCAATTTGCACACCAACGCTTCCTCCCCACTTCTTACAAACCCTTCGGGCTGCCGCATGTATATTTCTTCTTCAAGTACCCCATTGAGGTAGGCTCCCTTCACGTCAATCATTTTTAACTCTAAGTTATATTTACAACTCAGAGCTAAAATAAATCTAATTGAAGTGAGCCGAATCGTCGGGGAATATGTCTCGTTATAATCAGCGCCGTAAACTTGAGTGTAGCCTTGAGCGACAAGTCTTGCCTTATAGCGGTCGACTTGGCCAAGGTTATCTCGTTTGACGTGAAAGGTCCACCGGCTGCCGACAATATTCTTGTCTAAAGGCAGTGGAACGAGGCTCCAAGTGCCGTAGTTCATCAATAAACTATATTCATCTTCGCACGCCTTCCTCCATCGATCACGATCCGGCGATCGCATGGCCTCAAGGTAGTTCGTCGGTTCATCCTCTGCTAGCCTGACGAACGCTGATTCAGATGCCTCAAGGTCTAGCGATCCCTCAGCAAACGCTACCATCTCTACGGCTAAGGCGGCTCGGCGTCTCATTCCGCGACCATATTCGACATTTGAAGGATCCATCCACGGCCCCTTTTCAAATTCTTTTGGTGCGACAACTTCTTTTTCTTGTTTTTCTTCTTCTTTACTAACTTCTTCTTCGGGCAAAACAACTTCTTCGATCTTTTCTCTCGTTTCTTCTTTCTCAACGCCCGTTATCAACTTTTCAACGTCTTTTACATCATCTTCACTTGTCGTTTCACTTGGCATAGATGGTGGGAATGGTAAGGAATCTTTTTCTTCCCATTCTTGACTAACAGGAGCAGGAACAGATGGAAAAACGGTTATCGGGACTTCGGGAGCGCTCCATACGCTGGGTAGTTCATCTTCATCTGTAGAATGGATAGTGACACGGTCAATATGATTTTGTTCATCGAAGATTACGTCTCTGGACTTAATGACGTTACGCGTACGAGGGATCCATATCTTGTAAGCCTTCGAATTATCGAAATATCCGACGAAGACTCCTTCAACTGATTTGTAGTCCCCTTTTTGCCTAGTGGCTTTTGGACTTAGGGCCCAACACTTTGAGCCATAGGTCCTAAGCCAATCAACCTTCGGTTTGACCCCCCAAAAAACTTCATAAGGTGACGATCCAATTCTATAGTGTAGTATGCGATTTTTGACGAAGTTTACCGTATGAACAGCAGACACCCAGAATTTGTTGGAGAAACCGGCATCATGCTGCAAGGTTAAGGCACCTTCCTGCAGCATTCGATTATAACGTTCGGCGACTCCATTAAGCTCCGGGGTATACGGCGGCATTGTTTCGTGAACGATGCCCAACTTGGAACACACTTCCTCAAATTCTCTCCCAATATATTCTCCCCCGTTGTCAGATCTCACCCGCTTGACATGCACACCTCTCTGCCTCAACACCAATGCTATGTAGCGTTTAAAGGATTCCGCTACAGTGGCGCACGTCTTGTCCTTTAGGAACTCAACGACCGAGTACCTGGATCTCAAATCAATCCAGGTAATGAAGTATTTATACCCGGACAAAGACATCTCAAATGGACCGCACAAGTCTGTGACGACAATATCCCCTACGTGTTGCGGCAACTCTTCAACTTTTCTGAACGGTGACCGACTCTGCTTCCCGTATGGACAGTTTGCACATGCGCTCACATACGGCGGCTTCAAATAAAGGCCGTCTCGAAAGTTCGAGGGTAGACCCACAACGGTGTCAAGTTTTGCCATGCGTTTGAGCGTGCTATACCCGGTATGTACCAGTCTATGATGCCATAGAGTAGACTCAGAAACCTCCCTAGAATAATAGGAGATCGGCTTGACAACATTGGATGATCTTTGCACCGCCGAAAATGCAAACAAGCCTCTATATTTTATCCCCTGGGCAACGACATTGTCATTCATGCTGAGTGAAGTTGAATCTTTATCCAAAATCACTCTGACATTAGCGTTTGTCATTCTCCCAGCAGACAAAAGATTTGCTTTGAGACTTGGTGCGTATATGACATTGCATAAGGTCACCGGCCAATCTGGAAGGTCTCCTTTAGGTACACTCTGGATAACAATCCGTACTGTGCCGCCTTGGGAAGCTATGAAACAACTCCCGCTCGCAGTTTCAATAGAAGTCGAAGGAATGTCGTGAATTTCTTGGAATAGTTCGATATTACCGGAAATGTGAGCTGAAGCTGCTGAGTCAAGCAACCAGATGTGAGAGTTATCATTAATATTGGACAAAGCAGATGTTGCAAGGGATAGTTTGACGTTTGTCTCGGATTTTTCATCCACATGCTCCACACTTTCTGACCCCTTTTCTATTTTAGCCATCATCAATGTGTCTTGCCCTACATCATTCGCCATTTTTACATCCGCACTATCTTCCGCACTCCCTAGACTCGAAAATCCTCCACTCGAACATCCACCGCCAGAGAAGGAACGACTGGGAGTTCTGCTGACGGGTGGGTTATAATTCACCTGTCTACCCCATGGTGCCTTCCCGGCTAAACCTCCACCCGGCGCATAACACCGCACTATCGTATGACCGTGCTTCCTACAATTTGTGCAATAATAAGAAGGTCGTGGTGAAGAAGATTGTGGTGTTTGTGAGTACGTTGTAACGTTTTGAGGCGGATTTGACTGAGAACGAATTGCATCCATCGGAATTACCCCCCTTTCACCTCTAGGTGGTGTTAAGTCCACGTGTCAGGCGCTTAGCTAGTACTTCCGAAGGGGTTTTCCGGGCTAGTGCAAAGGTCCGTAACAGGGCCGAAGACCGAGACCGGGGTCGGACGGACTATGGACGGAGACGGAGGCGCCGGAAGTTTAGGGTAGGTCATGGAATAAGTCAATCTGGTCACTGAGGTGTTCGAGGTCGGGGGGACTTGGCTTCAACTTATGTGTTGCACCCTCCTCGATCGTCTGTCCCTAATTTCGGAGAGGAAAAGGAATTTCACTGGAGTGAGTAGGAACTGGGTGGACTAGGATGATATTCGTACTAGCGAACAGTCTAGTCGACTGGGAGACTATATACATGCGACTGTCTTGTACTATCTTTTGCCGGTAATAAAACAAGGGAAAAGGAAGTACAAGGGTGTCACGACCATGCATCGTGCTTTGACTTACTCGGTAGTACCGACCAACCGACCCTTA
>QLPG01015498.1:0-15781 GCA_003314385.1 Gomphus sp. MG54 | reverse complement strand
CATGGAGGATGACAATTTGAGACCTGGGTCTATGGGTGTGGTGACAGGTGCACTGTCTACAAGGTTGTAATGATCAAGCATGTCAGAGATGTACTGGCGCTGTGAGAGGCAGAGACGTCGTTGTGAGTGATCCCGAGTGATTTCAATGCCAAGTAGACTGGAAGTAGGGCCAAGATCACGTAGCTTGAACTGCTTTGCAAGTTCTGTCTTCACATGTGATATGGCAGATAGAGATTTGGAAGCAAGGGTGAGATCATCAACAAAGACAGGGACTGGGATTTTGACATTGTCTCTGAGCCAGATATAGATGCTGGTGTCAGACTTGATGCAAGTGAAGCCTAACTCATGTAAGACGGTATCCAGCTTCTTGTTCCACACTCTGGGGGACTGTTTGAGTCCATAGAGTGCCTTGAGAAGTCTCCACACATGATCTGGTCCACCTGGTGAAAACCCTCAGGTTGCTGAAGATAGACCTCTGTGTCAATTTCACTATTCAGGAAAGCACTGGAAATGTCCAGGGATTCAAGTTCCAGGTCCTCAATGGCAGCAATGGCCAGAATGGCACGAAGTGCAGCGAACTTGGCAGTGGGTACAAATGTCTCTGTGTAATCAAGTCCAGGACGCTGACTGTAGCCCTTGGCCACAAGACGAGCCTTGTAATGCTCAATGGAACCATCAGGACGACATTTGACATTGAACACCCAACGAGAGCCAACAGCTTTACGACCAGCAGGGAGCTTGACCAGTTCTCAAGTGCCATTTGTCACCAATGCCTGAATCTCCTCCATAGCAGCATCAAGGTAAAGCTGACCATCAGGACGCTTCAATGCCTCTGCAAGTGTCCTGGGCTCCATCCCACTGACTTTGAAGACATACTCCATGGCAGCAGCAGGAGATAGCAACTCATCTGGATGACATGACACAGAAATCAGACCAGCTGCCTCTTCAACAGGCTCATCCTCATCCTCATCATTGGACTCAGGAGAGACATTGCGATGAATTTTGTCATGATCAATCTTCCACCACTCTCTGGGAGGGTGACGGATACGAGTGCTGCGACACAAAGGAGGGTGATCAGGGACTGGTGCAGGAGGAGGCAATGGGTTTGGTGCAGGGATTGGTGCAGGAGGTGGTGGTTGGCTGTAAGTTGTAACCACTTCTGGCATATCTTCTGAGATGTTAATAAACTGTGCAGGAGTTGGAATAGGATTCAAACGAGGTGAAGGGGAAGATCCAGGGAAGATGTGCTCATCAAATTCAGCATCATTGCTGATTAGAGTCTTGCGTGTGTCAGGATTCCAGAACTTCCAACCTTTGACACCAGGAGGATAACCAATGAAGACACATTTCTGAGTGTGTGACTCAAGTCCCTTGCGCTGATCCTTCTGAACATGGACATAGGCAGTGCAGCCCCAAACATGAAGGTGTTGAACAGATGGTTTCTTGCCATACCATGCCTGGAATGGAGTGATGTGTCAGGAGCCGGATTCTGACGGACTTCGGTACTGCCGAAGGGTGTTGTCGAAAAGGTCGGGCGGACTATGGCCAAGTCCTGCAGGCCAAGAGTAGTGGCGTTGGCTTCAACGTACTCGTGCGTTGCGCCCTACTTGCCATGCGTGCCACTGTATTTGCAACAGACAGATACTCAGGGGGATGCTGAAGATGCCGGCCTGAGTCGAGGACTTAACAGAAGAGAAGAAGGTAGAAGGGCCTAAGCCTAGTCGATACCCAGAATGAGGAAGTAAGTACATGCATGTCCTACTTATATAGATTAAGAAGCGACATGTGGAATAAGGAATGTGGGACAACAAGGTATGCAGAGCAATGTGGTTGTTGTCCACAACAAACAAAATTAGAACAAGGAATGCAAAGCGGGGATAGAACAATAAAAGACAGTATAATAGGATCGTGACTCGAAAGGGGACAATAAGGAGTGACCGAATATAAAACAATGACTGTAACCGAGGATAGCACAAGGGGTAGGGGGTACCGAGTGGGGCGGATCGAGAAACGGACGAATAGTATGACAGATGTGCCGAACCGAGATCATGGTATCAAGTGTCGTGCATGCGGCGTGGACATTTGTACGTGGATGACGGATGTACGGAACCGAGACCGGTGTACCACGCGTTATGCATGCTGCATGGATGCTTGTACATGGACGTGGGATGGTTGTTTGGTCGGCACTGGCAAATAATGGGGCCTCGGTACGTGTACTTGACATGATGGCATGAAGAGAATGAGTGGGACTGCAGTTCCAGATGTGGACATAGGCTGCCAATGCTTCTCCCCAGAATGATGCAGGTAGTTTAGATTCAGCAAGCATGGTGGTAATGCCCTCAGCAGCTGTACGATTGGCACGCTCTGCAACTCCATTCTGCTGTGGACTGGCACGAACAGTGTGTTGGCGTTCAATTCCATGTAGATCTGTAAAAGCCTGAAACTCCTTGGACATGTATTCCCCACCCTTGTCATCATGCAAACAGATTGGTTCAATCCGGTCACTGTAGTGTTCGAGGTTGAAGGGACTTGGCTTCAACTTGTGTGTTGCGCCCTCCTCAATCGTCTGTCCCTAATTTCGGAGAGGAGACGGAAGTTTACCGGAGTGAATCGGAAACTAGGTGGACTAAGTTGATATTCGTACTAGCAAACAGTCTAGTCGACTGGGAGACTATATACATGCGACTATCCTTGTACTATCTTTGCCGGTCATAAAACAAGGGAAAAGGGAGTACAAGGGGTCAATATAAAAGAGAGAACAAGGGAGTGAGGTATGCAATGGTCCTGCACGTCGGTTATCAAAGTATTGAGTCTTCGGTCGGAGACAGACTCGGGGATGGTGTCTCGGTCATGACGGGAACGGGAGCGGGAATGTGGATTCTCGGTTGGACTTGTCGGGGACGGAGATTACGGAAAACAATCCTTTGTCCTTTCAGTCGGAAAGGTTTCGGAATAGGGGAGGGTGGTTGTGGGGGTTAGTGTGGGTTGTTGAAGGCATGGGCTATAACAGTATCCCCCCACTAGGACCGAGCCCTCGAGGTCCTAAGCTTGTCTTGCCGTGAATAGGGCGGAAAAGGATGTGGGAATGTTTTTTAGGTGTTTTGTACGTAATGGGCATTCTCCGAGCGCCTGCTTGATCCTCCATATATATAGGGTTTTCTTTATTGTTGTTTTCTCCTCTTTCGATTTCCCCCCCATGTCGGACTTCTCGCGGGATGTCGCGGAGGATGTATCAGAGGAGATGCGTATCCTGAAAACTCGGTACGAGGAGCAGGTCTGTCTTCTGAAGGCGAAACGGTCCCAGTAGGTGGAGGCTGCTCGGCAGGCTGAGGAAAAACAGAAGGCCGAGCTTCTGAGGTTGGCGGAGGAAAAGCGGCTGAAGGAGGTGGAGGAGCAGCGGTTGAAGGAGATGGAGGAGCAGCGGCTGAAGGAGATAGAGGAGGAGCGGCTGAAGGAGAAGGAAGAAAAGGCCCGTGCTGTTGAACAAGAAGCATTGCTACTGGAGCGTGCCCTTTCACTTGCGCCGGAAAATGAGAGTCCGGAGGAGGACGAGAACGAACCGTATTTTGGGGGTTCCAAAGATTCTGTGTCGGACCATCCTTGGTCCGTGGGTCGGGAAACCGTCCCATCACCGTCCAGGGGGCATTCCAGGGGTGAACATCGTTCGGTGCCCGTGATCGGACCCAGTTCTGCTGCATTGAACGCGGACCGGAAACGTCGGGAGCACAAGGAGGAGGGGGTTCGTATCTCTGTGGTGCAGAAGGACCTCGAGAATCAAGTGGTTCATAAGGCGCGGGAGGTCGGAAGAGAGGTGGGTCTCGGACCCATTGAATCCAGTCATCGGGCGTTGACTCAGTATCGCCCCAATTTGTATCAGACTGTTGTTCCAGAGCACTTCTCGTATCTGAGGACGGAGGCCTGTGATCTATGTCTCAAGCGAAATAAGCGGTGCTAGTGGACGACGTCGGCGAAGACCTGTGTCCCCTGCTGGGCCAGTCGGGTACAGTGTGAGGTGGACGGAGTGCCGGTTGTTCGAGGGGCAGCTATGAAGAAGCAGGGGCGGGAGGACGAGGATGTCTCTGAAGCGTCCTCCTCTAAGAGGTCCAGGGTAGAAGTGGTGATTGCCCCTCCTCCGAAGGTTGGCTGCCCGGAGATCGTGGCCATCCTGGGGTTGATCCAGGAGGCTCTGGTCGGTATGGATGCCCGTCTTCGAGCCCTGGGAGCAGACGTCAAGAGGCTGTCCGATGCTTCTGAGATGCGGAATGCTATCCATACCGACAATCGGGACCGTCTGAAGTGGAACTGTCGGTGCGGCGGTCAAGCTCCGGCTACTCATGCGACGGGGGATCAGATGGAATCGGATCCAGGTGTGGTGGATGTGACGCCCAAGGCGGGGTGGTCAGTCGATCCGGTCGACTCGGTGTCAGGGCCAGGTGAGGAAGGAAAGGGCAAGGGGGTGGACTTGTTCCAGCAATATGATCCTTCCGATCCAGATATTAATCATTCCGTGTTCTATGATAACTAGTTTGTTTGAAAATCAATAATGGTCGTGGTTGGATTCGTGGTGGTCTTGGTCATGGTCATCGTGGTGTTGTCGCTAGGACAGGGTCGGAAAAAACTCGGGGGTGTCCCGCAAAAATGCGAGTTTGGTAGTAAACGTGTCAAGGTTTTCTCTTTAGTCAATTTATCATGTTATCAACAAGGGTCTAGGCTAAGCAAGAGATCTACAAGTGGTACCGCCTGTCTAAGGGGCAGTACGATTTTGAGGGTCACGATTTCCTGAGTGGAAATTTCTCGGGGGTCAAATTTGAGCGCTGCGGCTCAGGTACCAAGAGTCAGTTCGGACGTAGGCTAAACAATGTAGTACTCAATACCCTATCGATCGTTGGATCACGGTGGGTGAGCGTGTGGTGTCCGGTAACTAGAATCTTTGACGGGTTTTCAGAGGGTCATGGTCGAAACTTATCGACGGGGTTGCAGGTGTTTCGGGAACTGAAAGGAGTGGATGCATTGTTTGTTTTGCTCCGTGGGCACTGTCGATTTGTTCAACGCGAACGATTGGTGCTGGAGCCGGGGGCCTGTGTCTAATCTTTGGATTCCGAGGCTTCCGATGCTTTGGGTTCCTCCTCGACTTGTTCTGCTATGGAGGCTGTGCGTCCTTGGGTGACCGTGGTAGGAGATTTCAGGCATTCTTTGGCTGTGTGGCCCGATCTACCGCAGAAGAGGCAGAGGTTTTATTCGAATCGGCGTTGGCATTCTTGTGGCGTAAGTTTTCCATCTTTTCCTAATCTGGACGAAAGGTCCGTGGCAGTCCTGCTGCCACTGGATGGTGTCGCGGGTTGCCCTACATTGGCCGTCTTATTGCCTATGTTAGGGGCGGAGTACGTGTTCATGGAGGTTCTTCCTCTATCGTATGGGCGGTCGAAGTTCCGGTTAGAGGCGGATTCTCTGGCGACTTCTGATCAACGTTCCCAGTAACGAGCGTCGATGGATTGGGATAGGAGGTGGAGTTGGAGTAGGGAGTGCGGTTTTCCTACTCTAGAGATCTCATCCTTGATCCTACCGGGAAGTCCGTTGTAGAATTGCTGATGGAGTGCGGCGTCACCCCAGTGGATGCGGGTGGCTAGTCGGTTGAATTCAACTACATAATTCGTGATGCGCTGGTTGTCGTGCATGCGGAGGTTTTCGAGGTCCGCTTCGGCCTCTCCTTCTGCGTCATGGGGTCCAAAGTTGGTTTTGAGTTCAGAAACGAACTCGTCATAGTCGTGGAGCCAGTCTGGCTCGTCGGGGGCAGTGAGGGCTGGTTCAAACCAGTCTAGGGCGGTACCGGTCAGGTACGATAACACATAGGTTACCTTGGCGCTGTCGGAGTCAAAAGCGTCAGGGCGGTCATGGAAGTTCACCATACACTGCACTAAAAAGGCTTGTAGCTTCCTCAAATCGGATCCATCGAAGGGATCCAGGTCTCGAACCTTGGTGGCACGGGGGGCTGATCTTCTAGGGGAGGCCAGATTGCTTGCTAGCATGGCAATGGCCTGGGTTAGGTTGGGCACATTGTTTGGCCCCATACCGAGTGCTCCTCCTGGTGGTGGAGGGGGTGGTGCTACGGTGGGTGGTATGAGGTGGGGCTGGGCAACGGGTAGTGGTACGGCGGGGGGTGGTGCGGCGAATGGTGGTGCGGCCTGTGGGGGGGCGGTGCGCGGTGGTGGTGCAAACGGTGGTGGTACGAAGGGGGGAGATGCGAGGTAAGGGGGTACCGTGGATGATGATCCAGACGTGGTCAGTACTGCTGAGGATGATCCTGAACTGGAGGGCATCTCCAGGGGTGACAGTTGGTTGGTCACCGGGGGGTTTATGAGGAACAGGTTGGTCATACTCAAGCGCGGTCGTAAGTCCGTGTTCGAGAATCCGGAGTCTGAAGAGGGTTCCGGGGGGTGCGCGGGGGTCTGAGGCATCTGAAAACTTGGTCCAGGGATGGGTAGTTCTCGGGGAACGGACGCGCAGTGGGCAGATGCCTGGGTGATTGTCTGTAGGGCTTGTGAACGCGTGATTGGTCTTGAACCCATGATGATCAGGAGTGTGAGTACGAATATACTGTTAAGTCCGCGTGTCAGGCGCTTAGCTAGTACTTCTGAAGGCGTTGTCTGAGTTGGTGCGAAGGTCCGTAACGGGGCCGAAGACCGGAGACGGAAGTCGGACGGACTATGGCGGGGGCAGAAGCACCAGGAACTCGGGGTCGGTCGCGGATTGGTTCAATCCGGTCACTGTAGTGTTCGAGGTTGAAGGGACTTGGCTTCAACTTGTGTGTTGCGTCCTCCTCAATTGTCTGTCCCTAATTTAGGAGAGGAGACAGAAGTTTACCGGAGTGAATCGGAAACTAGGTGGACTAAGTTGATATTCATACTAGCGAACAGTCTAGTCGACTGGGAGACTATATACATGCGACTATCCTTGTACTATCTTTGCCGGTCATAAAACAAGGGAAAAGGGAGTACAAGGGGTCAATATAAAAGAGAGAACAAGGGAGTGAGGTACGCGATGGTCCTGCGTGTCGGTTATCAAAGTATTGAGTCTTCGGTCGGAGATGGATTCGGGGATGGTATCTCAGTCATGACGGGAACAGGAGTGGGAATGCGGATTCTCAGTCGGACTTGTCGGGGATGGAGATTACGGAAAACAATCCTTCGTCCTTTTGGTCGGAAAGGTTTCGGAATAGGGGAGGGTGGTTGTGGGGGTTAGTGTGGGTTGTTAAAGGCATGGGCTATAATACGGCGTAAATAGAGGCTAAGGGCTATGATAGGGGGAGACTAACCAAAAAGGTAATGATGATGAGTAACAAGGAGAAAAGACTAATGGAATAGGAAACAGGTGTGAGTCAAGCCAAGAAAAGGGGAAACATATAAAAGAAACAATAAAGAATTCCACTAATACATGACTAACAACCTTGTCCACTATTCCTGAGGGGCCTTAGGATGGGGACTGAGTCATCTTGGAGTATTTGCAGGTCACAGGCAACATATCTTCTGCAATTTCTCCAGTATCCAATCCAAGGATAGGGGTCTGGGGGTAGGAGGACTAATGGGTATATGGTTGTGCACTCTCATCTTGTGTTTAAGAGTGAGTCGAATGGAGTGGGCAGGGTAATCAGGATGGAATAGTACCCTAAACTCTGCCTTGTGTTCCACTCTACTCCTATCATGATATGCTGGTCTAGATATCATTCCAAGAAATATATATGGATCTTAGCTTTATGGCAAATAGACTGCATTTCCTATCACATGTGACTGAGTGTAGATTGGATGGGATCTTCTTCTGAGTGAGAAATGTGCTGGGGGAGGGACCCAAAGATAATGATATTTTAATGGTTCTGCCTGGATGTGTGTGTCCTGGGTGTTGTAGCATTGCATGGGAATGAGCTCTGAAGAAGACATGATGACAAATTGGGAGTCTGAAGATTAGAGTGCTGAATAGAATGGTTGGCTGTGTGATGTGGCAACAGTGAAGGTGATATAGGATGAGTGCTGTCAGAGTCTAATTTATAACATGGTTGAGATCAATCACTTTACTATCATCAGAAGAGGGCCAAGAGTGTTGACCCAAGTAAGAGACTTCAGACAGGAGGAGGGAATAAGCCAAGTCGATATTCAGAACGAGGAAATATCTACATCCTCGTAGTACTTATATAGGTTAAGAAGTGAGATGTGGATTCAGGGTGGTGTAAGACATGGAGAAAAGAATAAAGTATGGAGACCATGTGGAAGTATTGTCCACAGTGATCAGAAATAGAACAATAAAATGTAAACAAGAATAGAACAATGACATATGGCCAAGAATAAAATAATATGAGTGTGGATGAAAATAGAACAATAGAAAATGACTAAATATAAAACAATAGGGCTGTGACCAAAAAATAAGTGAATAACAAATGTCCTGAGGGGAAACGGGTAAAAGGAATGATGGGGAATAGAAGAATAATATCAGGCACTGGGAATGCTAGAGATATATGGGCCGAGTGCTATTGTAATAGTGCCAACTTTACGATGCTGGCAGGAATTGGCCAAGTCCTATAGACCCATCAGAGTAGCTTGTGTTAAAATATAAAGACTGAAATACTATCTCAGTCTCTTGGAAAAGAGCTCATATTAGAAGTAGTTAGCTACCTGAAATACTATCTAAAAGAATAGTTAACAATTGTATGAAATATGATAATACATGTGAACTCATACCTCAGTCTCTTGGAAAAGAGCTGAGGTCACAGAATCACACAACTGCAAAATACAATGGCAAATTCAAACTCCTACCAAATGGAGATATTGGGGATAATAATGAATAAAACTGACAACCTTTCCAATATCACAAGGTCATAGTTACCAGGGATACATGGAATAGATGTTTGGGCTGAATGTCAATTCTTTAACAGTTTGGCTTCAACATACTCGTGCATTGCACCTTACTTTATGTTATGATGAGGGGCAGAAGGAGCAGGAAGAGAGAGGGGAGGAAAGGGAGGAGAAAGGACTGGGGACAGGCACACATGAGTAGGACGGCCAAGGAACATAGAGAGAATGAGTCTAGGATACACGAACAGTTGGTAAAAATTGATAGACATGTTACCGATACAACCCATGCAAAGATATGACTCAAAGTGGATGGGTGATAAAGGTACTTATGATAAATGTGCATGCAACCAGAGGAACAAAAGAGATGGAGCGACAGGATCAGAGGGAGAGGGATGAAGGGGAAAGGATTTGTAGGGGAAGAGATTGCAATAAACCAAGGAATGGACTTACTTGACAAAGAATGACACACAACCATGCATGCACAATTTTGGAGGGAGATATGACAAGAAGTTAGAGGGATTTCCAACTGGGATAGGATCTAGGTGAAGATACTCACATTGAGGATGAATATTTGTGTGCACAGCATAGTTTAGTAGATAGTGCAGTCAGTGATGTAGAAGGGCAATCAGAAAATAAGACAGTAACCCTGCATCTGGATAGAGACTGCCACTGCTACATTAGGAAGGACTTGTTTTACTGCAGTACAACTTGTTTACATATAAAATTAGATAGCTATGAAGTTATACACTGGTTCCAAACTCACCTGTTTCTCTATCAACCATTGGACTCAATGCCTGTGTGCACAATTGATTTCTTGAACTTACATACATTCCTATTGTGTCATTGAATGCCCAGACATGCCAGGATATTGTCTTTAGGTGTAGTAAACCTCAACTACACTGTCTGTTTATACATGTTTTACTGCATCAAGGACCCAATAGTCTAAACATTTATTCTGCCAACTATGTGCCATCTCCCTAGGCCAGCATCTAAAATCATTGATATGTAGTAGCCATATAACCGCATATATTCAATTATCAAGACACACATATAAGATAAAAATACAAAGCTACATATTATAAAAAATTGTCAAGCGTCAGTTACTGACGGACTTCGGTACTGCCGAGGGGTGTTTTCGAAAGGTTGGGCGGACTATGGCCAAGTCCTGCAGGCCAAGAGTAGCGGTGTTGGCTTCAACGTACTCGTGCGTTGTGCCCTACTTGCCGTGCGTGCCACTGTATTTCCAACAGACAGATACTCGGGGGGATGCTGAGGATGCTGGCCTGAGTCGAGGACTTAACAGAAGAGAAGAAGGTAGAAGGGCCTAAGCCTAGTCGATACCCAGAATGAGGAAATATGTACATGCATGTCCTACTTATATAGGTTAAGAAGCGACATGTGGAATAAGGAATATGGGACAACAAGGTATGCAGAGCATGTGGTTATTGTGCACAACGAACCAAAATTAGAACAAGGAATGAAAAGCGGGGATAGAACAATAAAAGACAGGATAATAGGATTGTGACTCAAGATGGGACAATAGGGAGTGGCTGAGTATAAAACCAATGGGGTCATGTCCGAGGATAATACAAGGACAGGGAGTCCTGAGGTGAAATGGACCGAGGAGTGTGGATGGCAGATGTGCTGAGCTGGGACCAGTGCACCAAGTGTTATGCATGTGACACAGGCACTTGGTCATGGATATAGGATGATTCCTCAGTCGGCACTGCTGGCGGATGGGTCTTGGTACATGGACTTGACAAAAATACATACAACAACAATTCCATCCCCCCAGGCTGTTAACTAATAAGATTTACTGCCATGTGGTTTTCCATTCAGTTTATTGTCAATCATATTCTATTTCTATCATTTCCCCCCATGAAGTTTTCATCTATATAGTTTTCACAGCATATATGTGGGTGTACCACACATACGGCTGCATTAGGCCAGCTTCTAACTTCATTGTATGAAGTTTTCACTTATAAATAATTTTTCTATTTTATATAAAACATGAGCAATTTGTAGTAGAATAACCAAAAGCAATTACAACCGTAGTTTTTCCCCATAACACTAGCCATTAGGCTACACTTATAAATCCATCACTTGTGCTCAAACCCAAGGTTAAGTGCTGAGTTTACTTTACTACTTAGGACTAGAGTACCACAAACTTGTTGTACAGCAAGGCCAGGGTACAGTTGGGTTCCCAACACTATATAATGTTATTATCTATTATTAGAATTTATATTTACTTTGTTGGGGAACCACAAATCTATAAACTGGCACTTTGGGTGTCAAGATTTCTAGAGATGAAAGTTCAGTCTTCTAGAGGTAAAGACTCATATATTCAGATATCTACCTAGAGATGAAAGCTAAGTAACAAAGAGAAGTCTCTACATGTCTTAAATATATACATTAGGTACTCACTTCAGTCTTCTAGAGGTAAAGACTGAAGTGACAAGGAAATGGACAATGCTACTTATACTCAGGACTATGTGACACTAACAATAGGAAAGGGAGGGATGGTAAAGTGGTATAATAGAACAAAAATGAAAAAAAAATAAGAATAAAAGAATGTGTTCTATAATAACTCTATAACCTGGGCCAGGTACAGGTCTTAGCAGGCTTGGAGGTGAAATAGACAGGGCCAGTTGTTGGGGAAATGATGGAACTGCGTGACATACAACCATGTATTCTTAACATTGGGAACCCAGGCTGGTTTCCTAGTATAGCATCTAAGCGAAGGCCAAACCTGGGACTAAGCTCCCAGTAGATTGCCATAGAGCAATAATTTCCCTAGTGATAACTATATCTAAAATCACAGGAAATTCAAGGGGATTATTATCCTATTTCTACATCTGAATTTCCAATACAATAGCATAGGATAACCCCAGGAAACCCTATCTGCCACCCTCAACTACAGATTAAAAATCTCAAGGCTTTCACACATCTTGGGGTTGCTATATATCTTTTCCAAGATCAAGTGCTTGAATATGGAGGAGAATGTAATATGGGGAGTCAAAATGTACAGCCCAAAGAAGTTCTCAACAAAGTGCATCATAGAGGTATGTGTGTCAGCACACTTCAGTGTGATTAGAGCACAATGTGCCAGTGTAGTTATTAGCCAGTTGAGAATACACTATACAGTAAATGAGAGTATATCTGAAATTCATGGCAAAAGAGAAAACTGAGGCACCCTACAGAGTGCTGTCATAGGGTTAGTTCTGTCCTCCTTCTGAGTAAGATAGGGAAACTTACTGACATCACTTGGGATATGGGTGTGTAATGAACTTGATGGGTGCCAGTTATGGAAGCAACTAAGGTTAGAGAATTCAACCAAAATCTTGAGTAGCACCTGGTAACTATGCAGAGCAAAATTGCTTGAACATATAGTTAGGGAGCTGATCCATGCAGTACTTAAGATGTGGATGGATGCCTGATACTGACTCCATGAGGGATCATCCAGGAGAAAAGGTTTGGGGAGGTGGATGAATGCTTGTAATACAGTATAGTAGACCTCCTTGATACAGGATACCTCCTTGATACAAAATGATTTTCCAAGGACAATTCTTATTCCAGTAATACAGGGTTTTGCACAAAGAATCTACTATATATAAGCAACATTTAAGCCAACCCACACAAGGGAGGGAGAAGAATTGCATTCAGGAGGAATTTATTGTAGTACTTACATATATGAACATGATTTAACTACAATACTATAACAGACTAGTCGTTTGAGTTGTCAAGTACACGTACCGAGACCCATCTATTTGGCATTGCTGACCGAGCAACCATCCTATATCCATGACTAAGTGTCCACGCCGCATGCATAACACTTGATACGCCAGTCTCAGCTTGGCACGTCCACCATCCACACTCCCTGTCTTCACCCTTTGGTCTGTCTCCCCTTGGGACCTCCTGTCCTTGTATTATCCCTGGTCATGACTTCATTGCTTTATACTCAGCCACTCCCTATTGTCCTATCCTTGACCACATTTATATTATCCTGTCCCTTATTGTTCTATCCCCATTTTACATTCCTTCATTCTAATTTTACTCATTGTGGACAATAGCCATATGCTCTGCATACCTTATTGTTCCACATTCCTTATTCCACATGTCACTTCTTAACCTATATAAGTAGGACATGCATGTACATATTTCCTCATTCTGGGTATCGACTAGGCTTAGGCCCTTCTACCTTCTTCTCCTCTGTTAAAGTCCTCAACTCGGGCTGGCATCATCAGCATCCTCCCGAGTATCTGTCTGTTGCAAATAGGTGGCACGCCCGGCAAGTAGGGCGCAACACATGAGTATGTTGAAGCCAACACCACTACTCTTGGCCTGCAGGACTTGGCCATAGTCTGCCCAACCTTTTGCCAACACCCCTCGGCAGTACCAAAGTCCGTCAGTACCTGAAGCTTGACATGAGCCCACTTTGAGTGGTCCAGAATATTTTATTTGGTGTTATTCACTGATGGTGAGTTACATTTGCAGCTGTTTTATTTTAATCTCTGCTGGGATGTTATTGTTTTTCTTGACATTTTATCATGAAGCTTTGGAAAAGTGAGAATGGATGAGTTGGAAGGAGATAGAATGGAGAGAGGCTGTACATTAAAGGCTTCAATATTGGTGTCCATAACCGAAGAAACAAGACAACTGAGAATTTGGTCTTAACGATCTGTAAGAAATTTGTATATTTGTATATTAATATATATATATGTACCTAAGAATTTGCTAAATATTTTCAGAAATGATCAATGTTAGTGAACCCCTCATGTCTCAGCTTCTGGTCATAGGTCAGAGTTTGAACAGCACTAAACATGTCCGACTATATTCCGCAATGTTGTGGATGAGCTTTTGTTACAATGGCAGTTGTACATCTTCAAAAATTATTCATAGATTGTGACCCTGAACAGGAGGGACATGTCAGGTGATTGTTACCATTAGTGGCATGTTAAAGTAGTTCATGCACATATTGCAAATTCTGGACCAGAACTCTTCAATATCGAATGATGCAGGAATACTCATGTCAAAGGTAAGGAGCAACTGAGCAATGACAAGACACATCTCCTGCATCACAAAAATTTTAGCAATGCAGATGTATGGACCTACAAGGTAAAATCTGTTGAGGTGAAAAGAACAACCAGACTGAGGTTTGAACCCAGGGCTATAGCATATATAGCTATGTGTCAGGCTCCGGGAATGCCGAGGAGTGGCCAAGTCCTGCAGGCTGGGAATAGTGGCATGGCTTCAATGTGCTCGTGCGTTGCGCCCTACTTCCCATGCGTGCCACCGATTTGGGACAGAGGGATACCTGGGAGAGTGCCGAGAGTGTCGGCCCAGGTAAAGGACTTGGGACAGGAGAGGGGAGGACAAGAAGGAATAAACCTAGTTGATTTCCAGAACGAAGAACCATCTACATACATTGGCTACTTATATAGGCTAATAAGTGAGATGTGGAACAGAGTGGCACAAGGAATGGAGAACAATAAGGTATGAAGAATCATGTGGAAGTATTGTCCACAATGATCAAGAATAGAACAAAGGAATGTAGGCAAGAATAGAACAATGAACTATGACCGAGAACAAAAGAGTGAGTGAGAATAGAACAATAGAGAGTGGCTAAACATAAAACAATAGGGCCACTGCCAAGTGTCAACAAAGAGTGAATGTCCCGAGGGTAAACAGGAAAGGGGAAGGACAGGGAAAGAAGGGGAATGAAAGAATGACAACAGATAGTAGGGATGGGATGAGGAAAGTAAACCACATGATGGGCCGAATGTACCGGACGGAGACCATGTACTAGCAAGGGATGACTTGTCACTGGTGTGTGGGACTAAAAGGCAAAGGTTGTTCGGTCGGTAATACCGAGTGAACCAGAGCTTGGTATCAGGGGCTTGACACTATGGTGTTAACCACTACACCATCTATTCCACATGGATAACCTTTCAGATTGACTCCTTAAGTGAAGACATGTGTGTCTATACAAGTTGAGTCCAGAGCCCTAGTAAGCTATCAGATTGTCAATACTACTCCATAGAGCTCTGTATGTATAATGTCTTATTTTGTAAGACATTAATTAGAGATATGAATAGTATGTGGGATTCGACAATCTAACAATATCAGGGTTTCACACTAATGTAGATGAAGTGAGGGATGGCCTATCTAAGGAGAACAGGACCAGTGCTACATGGTTCAGGTGGGAGCCTTCCCCAAGCCCTCCCGGCATTCAACTGTCGAAACAGAACATCTATACACAACCACATGACAATGTTAGAACCAATGGAATTTCTGAGTCATTATACATATTTTCCTATTCACTTCAATACTAAAACCTGAATAACTCTCCCAATTCTATTCCCCACAAAGCACAACTTCCTACAGACTTTACAGATGATATAAAGAAGTTACAAAAATATTTTTGTGATTTTAGGGATGTTTTTGGGCAAATACCACCTACTTGGGCTGGTACTGTCAAGCCTGCAACACCGAGTACCGACTCACTCGGGAATACCGACCAACCGGCCCTCACCCGCATTATCTCGCACCACCGCGCGGCCTCGGCTCAGTACATCCGGTACATCATATGGACCACTCCCCTCGTACACCCCCTTTCATTGTTCCTTCACCCCCCTATCCACTCCTTTACCCATTTCCCCCCAACAACATGACGGCCACTCATTGTCCTGGCCACTGCCATTGTTTTATCTTAGGCCGTCCTCTATTGTTCTATTCCCACCCACCATTTCATTATCTTATTTTCAGCCATACTCTATTATTCTAATCCCGCTTACATTCCTTATTTGTTAAGTCCGCGTGTCAGGCGCTTAGCTAGTACTTCCGAAGGGGTTTTCCGGGCTAGTGCGAAGGTCCATAACGGGGCCGAAGACCGAGATCGGGGTCGGACGGACCACGGACGGAGACGGAGGCGCCGGGAGTTT
>QLPG01015492.1:0-11267 GCA_003314385.1 Gomphus sp. MG54 | reverse complement strand
GCGTATGTTAGAGAAGAGGAAATTTCAGGGATTGTCGAACGAGAACGGTGGGAAAGGAAGCCACCTGCAAAAAGAGTTCAGTGGGAGAGTGTAGGGACGACGAGCCCGTGGCGTGCAGATTGGGAATCTGTATTAGGAATATCTGCTGCGCAGACTGGGGATACGGAGGGTCTTTTGGACGTTCAGAGACAACCAGCCCCCGCCCCAGCCGGTGACACCTCGAGGCCAGTGAGTAATGATATCCGGGACTCGCAGGAAACGATGTGGCTTCTGCGTGGTCCCGACGTGCCCGATATAATCGAAGCAGCGTCCAACGCACCGCACCCAGCCGTAACCATTCTGGAAAGAATCAACGCGTTGCGGGCGAAAAGGGCTCTAGATGCCCTTGCAACGAGTCCCGCTGAGCTTTTGAAAGGCGCGCTGGTCCCGGTGAGGTTGAACGTTTGTGGGCGCGGAAATCCGGCCGATCTGGCGGCTATATACGAGGTGGGGCACGATGAGGGGAGCGAGATTAGACGAATGCTTGGGAAGAAGAAAATGGGCGATGTTGAGGGGGATGCTGATGACGAGGTAGGTTGTTGTATGCTTTGAATAGCCTTTATTGGCACGATGTCTCATGGCTACTGTCCAAGTTGTCGAAACTCACCGCTGGGGATAGCGCTCTCATCGGGTATGTGACTACTGGTAAATACTCATTGGCGCGGGGTAAGGGACATGCCATCGGCGCAGTCTCTGCGGCGCGGCTCATTGCTACTATTGCGGATGATAAAAAGTAACCCCCGTTCATTTCAATGTGTTGTCCTTCAGCTGACGATGGATGTGTACCGCTAGTTTTCGCGTTTCTTCCCACTTTAGGCTCGTTAAAGTGAAGGATAGAGAAGGAAAGGTGTGTCGGGTTGCAACCATGGAGATTCTGAGGACATAGCTGTCAGCAGTTAAGTTTCGACACTATAGTCGTAATTAGGAACATTGTAGACATCACAAGATGTCCGGAACAAATGAATCCATATCGCAACACGGTTCATGTGTAGTTAGTATACAAGTATGAACGACGCTTTTCAGTTCCTACAAGGAAGAGAAAGAAAAGAAAGAAGAGAAGTGAGAGGGATGAGACCCAGAACTAATGAAGTGATACTGAAAAACGGCAAGGGAACCGGTGACTGGGAGTTCTGCAATTGTATTCTAATGAAGAAGGCAAGGACATAGGTTAAGGAAAAGACGGGTTACAAGCGGGAAATATCAAATAGCGCGGCCAGAAAACAAGGCAGGAGACACAGGAAAGATGACCAGCAAATGACGGTCCGCTCGCTTTAAGAAAAAAAAAGAAAAAGAGACAGTCAAAGTTCGATTTTTCTTCATTTCTTTCTATTTTTTTTTTTACGACGTGCTTTCAAGCATGATCCCGGTGATTGCCTTGCCGCTATTATGCAGCATGTCAAACCCTGCGGATGTCCACTCGTCGTCATGGCGAGATGAGAATCTGGAGAGGACCGTGTGAGCAGAGTCATGTTACAATGTAGGGTCATGAAAAAATACCGCAATAGACATATTGCGATATCAATCTATGATCTATGTATAGATATATATGCTGTGCCACTCACTTTCGGAGAGGAAGCCCGTGCTCATCGACGGGCGAGAACGCCTGCTCTTCCCCGACGGCTAACTGATCTAAATGCGCCTGATTCTGAGCCAAAATGTCAGGCTTCCACATCGAGAACATAATCGGGTCCAGATCTACATCCGTGTGTGAGGACTTGGGTGAATGGTTTACCCCATGTGTTCGGTCTACGGCTACGTCCTCGGGCAGCCGCATAGCAACGGAGGGATCGCCCGAAATTTCTGCTAGCCGCACAAGTGCCTCCCTAACGAGTCGTACGAGGTTGGGTGTGCGGCGTGTGTAAGGTGGAGGGGGCGGTTGGCGCGAGAGAAAGTTGCAGAAGACGCGGTGAGTTATGCTTGTGTATTGGGGGAGGAACTATATGGGGTGGGGATTGGGTGTGCGTGAGTAGGGTATGAATCGTGTTTGTGTGTGAAGAGGGAGAGTAGAGGTGGCGGGCTGATTGATGTTTTGGAGAGGGAGAGATGGAAGCGGGAATACGCACGACAAACACTTCGGGAGCCCCCCGCATGACGAAGAACTGCGACCCCTCGATAGCCTCGTGTGTCTTGCGCACATCTTCCACAAGATGTACCGGAGAATTATCGCCCTGAGATGCATCATCGGTTTAAAAAAATCAGAATTGGACATGGAGGTGTATGCAATTGGGTATAAATACCAATCAGAATGAGTCGGTTCAAATGGAGATTTACTAAGGAGTGGTGGGCTTACCATCATTAATAACGTGGGTATTCGTATTCGGGCATACTCTTCTTTCGTGGGTGGGCACCGCTGCAGAGCACGGGATGTGTCAAGGGTCGCGCATTTTATTAATACACGGAGAAGGTTAAGGGCGGGTTCACGGTGCTTACGCCAAATGTGAGCTCAAGTACAGTCCGCCGCTTCCTAGGGGGCAATGTCATCTGCCAAAACGCCACAACCTGGGGCGAAGAGTGCAAGTTCCGTAAGATCAGTCTAAATAAGGTTAAAAGTATCGCGAGTGTTTACCTCGTCTTCTTGTTCAGGCATTATTTGCTTGATAAAAGTATGAGCATTGGATATTTGGGGGGCCGAGTGGACAATAGGACCATTGCTTACACCTGAGAACAGGAAATAGCTCATCTCTAGGTTGGCTTGCTCAAAGGTGTCCAAATCGGGGGGGAAACACCAGCATTGAATGAGTTCTCCATAAGCTTTCGGTGTCCAGTCCAACCTTTATATATATAAAAATGGGTGATGAGCGGTGAAAATGCAGTACGCGAGACGGATGTTAGTTGCGTGTTGCCGAGGCGTGTAGCGGAGAGTGTTCTAGGGGGAGAGAGCAGCAAGACTGAGACTCACGGAACATCAGAAGGGACGCTAAGTAGGCATAAGGAGAGGACTTTATCAGGGAAGACCACGGCGAGACGGATAGCTGCCCAGACGCCGTTGATCTGCACAGCGAAGACGTGGACTGGGGGGAGTTGGAGGAGTTCACACGCGAACGCGAGGTCAGCGGCATCGACATATGAATCGCGATGGGCTGTTTTTGTTCATCTTATTTAAGAAAAATGCTTTGCTTTGATATAAAATTTGTGGCCTGACCACTGTAGGGAGACCGGGTATGGCCAGCATTGCGTGAATCGATGGCGATGAGATTATACGAGTTGGTGATGCGTGGCTCCTGGAAGGGAGGGTGAGATTCAGACAGCATTGAGAAGGGTGAAACTTGCCCTGAATTGTGGCTTGAACCAGGATGAATCGAAAGAAGTTGGATGGAGAAGGAGGATGGTGGGTTTGGAATGATCGAAGAGGCGCACGTCGCCTCCAGGCGAGTTGGTGATGTAGTGGAGGGTGGTGTCTTTGGAGACCTGGCAGAAGGGCATGGCGTAGAAGAGCGACGTTGCGTGAAGCTGTGTGGGTGAAGCTCATATCTCCATACATATGTACACTCTAAATATAGATTGTGGCGGCGGAGAGCCGAAACTACGTATATCAGAAAGGAAGGACAAGCGAATATGAGTGGCGGAGTGTTAACCTTTTTCATTCTAAATTCTGATTTTCAGAAGGGATGCGAGGTTATAGCATAAGATTCCCCCACTTTTGTTGGACTCTGAGTGTATGTATGGTCGCCACATCATATTTCCGCGACCATCCGAATCTTCGCATTCGATTGCTGTGGGGGTAGGATGCAGCGACCTCAAGGTATGGACGCAGCCTCCGGTACGGTCTCCCCGTCCCAGTGGGTAGGTGCAGTATATCAGAACGGAAGCTTTGGACGAAATACCGAACCGGCCGGAAATGCCTTGTGACCCTGCGATATTTGTGGTTATGAAGGGGTATTTGTCCGGACCTGCCGCTCAATGTATGTCCAATAAACAGCCTTCAGGGCGAACATCTGGTAAACAAAGAGTGCAGGTCTGAAAATTAATAAATGCCCGAATACTGCCGTTGCTGGATACGTAGTAGTTTTCCGTGTCTTGGCTACTCGCACGGCTCGAAATGGTCCTCAAAGAAAGTTTTCCGCTCCCTCAATTATGCAGGGCTCTAAACACCACTTGACGCGACCCTTGGTACAAGCAGCTCTTCCAACGCCGGCAGTCAGGCAGGGAGGCGAGGCGAGGTCAACCGTGAGAGGATATCGTTTATAGATCTGGGGTCTTTGGGAAATTGTTAATCACGCCTGGGCAGTTCGTTCCGATCTGATCTATTATCATTAATCACCGTAGATCTCACTTGATCTTGATCAGCCGTGTCCCAGAAATCCGTCCCAGGATTCTTTTCGATCACAGTTCTACACTAGCCTCATGTCCGTCCCGTCCCGAGGTTATCATTCGTGTTCAAAAATCAATCCCACCACGACTCTCTTCTATCACCTGATGCTAACCGATATACCCCGTGAGAGGCTTCTCTTATACGACTGACCAGTTGGCTTACTGTCATTTTTATTAAAGGTCTTCAGAAAACATACCCTCGTGTGGGTCTTATGCACATCTACCCTTGCCTTACAGTCAAGTTCTATGTAGACACTACGTCTTGCTAGAACACACCAAGTCAAACGTGTCCGACATTCGTTCCTACGCTGGTCAAGCCCACGCGAGGTAAACGCTGCTACGTCTGCGTTTGGCCCAAAATTAGAGCGTGGAATGGTCAACTTGCCTGGGTACGTTAATCCCCCTTTACGGTATGTAGACACTGCTATCTCTGCTTAAACCCCTGAACCACTCGGTAATATTACAGGGGCACTCTCCGGGAGACCTGAATGTCGGACCTATTTAATGGATTCTAGATGCAGCGAGATGACGGGTATCTCACCAATTCTGTTTGGTACAGATCCTTCAATTCGAGCAAGATAAGGAGCCGAATTTCACCAGTACACGAGCGGTTCTATGACGCCGCGTATGGACATGCATACGAAGCGACCACAGGCAGGTGGTATAATGCCTATCGGCAAAGCTCTTTGGATTCCATGAAGTTCATTTTAATTCCATGGAGTCTAAAGTATTTATTAGACACGAATGCGTCCAGCGAAAACGCTCTTCCGATGCCACCGACTCAGCCGCCTGACCTGATGACTGACCGGGGAGGCTGACCGGCGAATGAGCGGTTTGTCCGATCGGGCTTGGCGCAAGGTGTTTATTAGCAGGCACGTGAGCATGTGACGCGCCCTCTTTGGGTCCGGATGTCGGCGTTGCGCAGATAACAGAGGCAATTTCAAACCAATTTAAGTACGACGAGCCTGGGTTCTAGCTGTCTGCATCACTTGGGGATAAACTGGCATTTTTCTCGTCACACCTGTAAACAAGCACCAGACCTTTTCATGTGCAATGGCTCACGCTCATAAGGTATGTCTATTATGATCCACGGACCTTTTTTTGTGTACAGGTTCCATTCCCATGCACGAGGCATACACCGTACACATAGTATCGGTAGCGTTCATATTTAACAGAGAAGAGCCACTCGATGCCACACAATTACTAGCTACGGATATTGGAATATCACACCAACCTGAGGGGATCTCTGCCACGATGCACGAGACACAATGATCGGCATCGACTCGGGGGAGGTTGATCAATCACTGAGAATGACCGGGGTGCAGCTTCCCGAAGCGGCCGGAGTTGGATGGTGACAGTATGGAATGTTGCTTTTCAAGGCCGTCACATTTTCGCACGCCAGGCGTGTCTCTTGTGGTCGAAATCTGTTTTCGTTACTGAGTACCTACCGGAAGCATTCCATTGAGCAGACCACAGCCCGTACCATATCGTGACGTCACTTGTTCACGGCGATTCGTCCCAAGAATTCCGACTGTTTTATGAGTCCATGTACAGCGTGTTCGAAGCGTTCCTGGTTTTTATCTCGAATCGAGACAAAATTCCAACATAATAATTTTCCGCGGCTCAAGGTCAAATTCCGGGAGGAACCTCTCCTGTTTATAATGCCACCTTTATGGCTAGAGCTCCCCAGGGCTGCTTTTGACTCTTCGATTCTCTTGCTCACCCCTGATGAAGGCATCCTATACTTGTCGTTTCTTTTCAATAAAGGATTTCAAGTTTGTCTGGCAAGCCCTCGTTCGTTCTTCATCGTCCCTTCCGTTCTCCTCGTACTCATATTTCCCTGCAGAACGTCACGTTTGTAACGATGTTTCATGAAACTGATTCTCCGCGTCATTTGGCCTTTGAATTTCTCAAGACCCTTTTCTTATTCACCAAGTCTGATTTCAAAACAATCCTAATTCCTGTGGTTGGCAAATCTGGCTTATTTGCTTCTCCCAATAACACGCCTTTTCTTTCTCTTTTAGACTATTTTTGCTGTGGCCACAGCACCCCTGCATGACTCCACTCACCTTCCACAGCTAATGCTCTGGATATGGTTACACATCCTCCAGTGCGATCTTTCCAACCAAAGCCTCTATCCTGACGAAGATATTGTGAACAAACCCGACCGTCCAATTCCCTCTGGTCGAATCACAGTCCACACAACTCGAATGTTACGCTGGTTGTGTCTGATCCCTTGCTTGGCGCTTTCCACCTTGTATAGTGTCACCGTCGTGCAAGCCAGCGTTGCGCTCGCAGTTTTCATATATGTTTACAACGAGCTGGAATTCAACACCCATTGGTTGGGCCGCAGCATCTTGAACGGGGCGGGTCTGGCGTGCTTTGAGATCGGAGCAACGCTGATTGCAGGTGGGATCTCCCGAATTTCGTTCATCCTTCCATTCATTCAGCATTGCTATATTTCAGGGCACGACCGAACAACGCTCGATCGCACCTCCTCGCAGGCAATAGTCATTAGTACAAGTATATTCATAACTACGATCCACGCACAGGTATGGCATGTCCGATATTCGCATATCCACTGCTAACCCATCTCTTAATCCTCAGGACTTCAAGGACGTATTCGGGGACCAGCAAGTGGGCAGAAAGACGCTCCCCATCATTTTTCCTACGGCCTCCCGCGTACTCGTTCTGATTTTGCTTGTCGCATGGTCCTTCGGACTCATGTATCTGTGGAATACTGGCCCGGTGATTTCGGGTATATTATTAGCATTGGCATCCTTCATCGGCTCGCGGTTTATCTTCTTGAAATCTGTTCACGCTGACCAGCGGTCGTTCTATTGGTATAATGTAAGCCTCCCCCTCCCATTCCCCTCTTTCCCTTGAACCTCTGACAAACTCTCATCATCCAGGTATGGTTAACTCTCGCCAACTCATTACCAGTCTTGTTTTACGGGGTCTTGTAACGTCGTAGCACATCCATGCTGCAACGCATCCATACTAAGGACCTCCTTGACAAAACTCACAAGTCGTTGAATTTACCACAGAACGATACGCGTTTTTCGAATTTCAAATTATGCTTAAATCCTCAGACCGTTTTTATGAACCCCTTTATATTCTTAATGGATTTTGTCCCTCTCCTGTTGTACATTGTGCGACATTACAGGGACTGTGGGTTGAGACTTATATCGAATATCGATTTGATTTTTTTTGTATATAGTATAATGCAGAATTTTGATATAGGGAGATTTGATTATTGGTTTAACTACTTCCATTGTGCCGCCGGGTGCGGGGGACGGATGGATTCGGGAATTCAATACAGAGCGTGTGTGAACCGGGAGGCGTATATATGTATTTACAGGATTATCAACGAAAATGGCATTTCTGAACCCGAGTGATTCAGATGTTTGCGCCGGTTTGTGCCTTACTATTATAAGTTCATACTTGTCCGGTTCCAAGATCAGACGTGCGCGAGATGATCGGCTGTTTGATAATGCAGCGTTGCCTTAAAAGGGTCGTACCGTTGCGGTGCTGTACCGTCTTTACGGCTGCAAGCAGTACCCGTGAGTCCCTCTGAACCAGTGAGTATACGGTGACCGTCAGATACGGCCGTTTACGGCATCAACACCCGTGTTGCGTTTTCGGTCATACTCGGGTTCAAAAATCTTTTGGGGCGTCTACCGCCACCAGCAACCATACTCGTTCGTGTATCCTGATAAATGCTCTTGGTTCTTGGGGTATGGATAGCTGGTAATTTGCCTATGTAAAATTGTATCCGTTCTTACACTTTATCAGTTATTGCTGGCATTCAGGTGTTCGTGTTCTGCATGTCCCCAGGTGTTTGTTCTTCCTGTTGGAATATTGGCATAGAGATGATTTTGTGTTAGTTATTTGGGTACTCTGTAGTTAATAGACATGCACTCGTGATTTGTTATTCCTGCTGTGTACCGATGGTTCTAACAGGTTATGAGCTCTGACCCATCGAATTGAATTTATTCATCTTGTCATGACATGACCCATGTCCAAGCCTCAGTCCCCCTTGGAAACTTGGCAATCATTTGGTAACATGGGTTATTGTGCTGATTCACTTAGTACATGTTTCACTTCTGCATGGTCAGAGCTGTAGTTTACACATGCTCTCCCTGTTTCCTTTTACTCTTGATTGTGACTCTCTTTTTCTATATAAAACCCCCAGTTCATGTATCCTGACTCCATGGTTGACAGGGAAATTATGGCTTGTTTTCTTGGGTTCCAAGATACAGCTCCCCCCATCCATGCAGAAATCATAGTCTGATATTGCATACCTATTCTTGTGAGAGTTCTCATCTGCACCACTATATCCCTCTATCCTTATCCAGCTCCTATCCAGCTCATCCCATTGTTGTAAAAGCAGTAACACGAGAGCAATTCCCAACTCTGTCTGAGGCAGGAATGCTTGGCTGATCTCCATCACAGAGGAGAATTGTGAGGCATCCCTTGACAATGATAGCATTCTCAGTTACCTTCAACTGAGTTTCCTTGATCTGGAGCTGATCAAACTCCTCTAAGATGGACTCCACTTTAACCTTGGGGAAGGGTGGGTGGGTGCAGTTAAATTCTATAAGGAGATGGTATTGATGAGTGGTTGGTACATAGACAGACTAAGCTTACCCTTTTGTAGCTTGTCTGTATTTAGGTAGACTACTCAGTGAACTTCCCATTCACTGAACTTGTCTGTATTTAGCTACTGTGTATCATTCCTACAAATATCTACTAGAAGATACAGGACAAGAGTTGTTGAATGAGTGATGGATTTGTCTAGTTAGGTGAGCTCAGGGCCCATAACCTGTTGAAGATGCAGCAGAAGCAAAACTAGACAAAAGATAAGGTCTTCAGTCAACAGTAGAAGACTGTATTAAGTACCTAGACAAAAGATAAGACTACAGGTTGGTAAGTATAATTTACTCTAGGAGTGAAGGAAAATATACGCACTCTTCAGTCAATAGTAAAAGACTGAAGAGGGGAAAAACGAACGACTATGAATATAAAGGAAAAGCGAGCATGATGTGAAACAATACTGAGTCATAGTCCGATCGGACATTAGTCGTAGAGTATTACTTTTCAACAGTCCCTGCCCGCATACGCTCGCCTTGGGGTTCAGCTGGCCCTTTAGCGCCGGCCCGGGCAACTCGGCGGATGACATGTATGTGGCCGGCAACAACAGATGACTAGGAGGTATAAGTGTCCTTAGCATATCATTCAGAGGTTGCAAAGGTCACAGAAGTTATGATAGCCACGGAAGTCATGGAGGTGACTTGGAAAAGGAGGATGCCCCCCGACATGGGGTATCTGAGAGTGAGGGGAATGTATGGAAAGTTCTGAATGCAAATATTGGAAGTATAATGTCTGGAGGTACCACATAAACATAAGGTGCCTCGTGACCATTGTTTGTTCACATCATCGTACTACTCGTTCCAAGCCAAAAAGTGTAGCTGTCAAAAAAAATTCGCCACAACTGAGCTCGAAGTTTTCCTTCTCATCTGAAGCTGATCTGTCTGTGGCAACGTACATCGGTTTATTGGGTTCTATGTTATAGTTTTTAGTTGAAAGGCTTCCGACACATATATGGCATTTGAGGCATCTTCCCGGATCGCGCGGACCGCTGCTTGGCGTTGAGGGCCGTCACCCATTGAAGCACCAGTAGGGTCTGGCTGGCTGTTATTGTCGATAGCAAACACACATACTCGGTAAAATGTCGGGAACGCAAGAGAAGCCTCAAACTATTCTACCTGTTCTGCTGCAGTACGGAGGACCCCTCATGACCTTCACCTTGACAAGATTTCGACGAACATGATCCGCGGTAACAATATTAAAACGGCCTCTTTGAAAAACTTTTATATTTTGCAAAATTTGCGGTCGTTTTGCAGTGGCTCTATGAACTTCTTTGCACAGGTCATCTCTGTCATCGTTATCTCTGTCCCTTTCGTTCTTTCGCAGTCATCCATATGGAGCCAATGCGGTATGCAGGATCGATGTTCTGAATCAGGTGCTCAGAATTAACCTGCATATTCCATAGGCGGAATTGGTTGGACAGGTAATAATTTGCATCACTCAAGAAGAACTTTTCTTTTACTTATTGACAGGGTCTACTATCTGTGTATTGGGATCCATTTGCGTCGCCACTGGTCCCTACTACTCTCAATGCATCCCAGTGAGTAAGAGCATAATCTCTCTCGGGTAAATTGCCTATCGATCATTTCAGGACACTGTCAGCTCAAGCTTCACTCCAACTCCCACTTACAGCTCCACGTTCAGCGGATCTAGTACTTTAACTTGGCCCGCACCAATTGGCTCGTCAACGGGTACAGGTCTCAATGTAGCTGCCAGGGCTGCTGGTAAACATTATTTCGGCTCCGCAACTGACAATCCAGGTTGGTTTACAGCATCCTATCCTTCCACATTTTCTAATCGCATTCAAAGAATTCACTGATGCAGCATATATGAAAATCCTTGATGATTGGAAGGAATTCGGTCAGATCACACCCGGAAACAGCATGAAATGGGTCTGTTCTCATCCATGCTTGCATATGTGTGCATCACACTTGAAGTTGTTTGCAGGATGCCACCGAGCCGAGTCAGGGCAACTTCACATTTACTCAAGGTGACGTAGTATTGAACCAGGCTAAGGGAAATCTCCAAATTGTCAGGGGGCATAACCTAGGTAAAGTTTTACCTGTAAACAATACCTAACAAAAATCTTTATCTTGCTTCAACCAGTCTGGCACAATCAACTCCCATCCTGGTCTGTCTGTTTGTTACAAAAATGAGAATATCTTTGGAGGTTAAACCATACACAGGGTTACTGAAGGCTTTTGGACAAATGAGACTTTGACCGCCGTAATTCAAGAACATATCAGTGGTGTCGCAGGCCATTATAA
>QLPG01015485.1:0-13923 GCA_003314385.1 Gomphus sp. MG54 | reverse complement strand
ACAAACAAACAAACAAACAAACACAAATAAAGATACATGTGACTTGGAATGAGCATCACTAGATAGCTTAAGAGCTCAGAAAAAAATGGGCGGCCCGCTAGACAATGTCCTGGAGACTTTTGGAGGTAGTCCCATGATAATTACTCCGAGCCAACTGTTAACAACGGATGCTTTTCGGTGTTATACAGATCACTCCGATGGGATGCCAATCCTACCAACATTCAGTCTTAGGCTTCCCAGCAATGCAGGAGGTATCGAATCCGTTTCCGGGTAATTTTCTATCTGTTCATATAAAGAGGACTGTGCTCCTCACATTTTTCATCAGTTTAACGCACCGCAATCATACGACATGTTCAAGGCGGTTGGTCTCCTCTCTTTTGCTTTCTTTTCTATTGCATGCGGACAACAGATCGGCACTCAGCAGGCAGAAGTCCACCCCCCAATTAGCGTGCAACAATGTACCCAGGAGAGCTGCCAGACTCTGCCTGGATCCGTTGTGCTCGACTCAAACTGGCGCGGGTTGCACCAGACCTTCAGCACGACGAACTGCTACACCGGCCAGACCTGGAATGCGGGGCTCTGTCCAGACGGTGTCACCTGTGCCAAGAACTGCGCATTGGAAGGGGTGGACTATGTCAATACGTACGGGATCAAGACTGAAGGCAACGCTCTCACCCTCGACTTTGTCACAGTCACTTCTCAGAAAAATGTCGGCTCTCGCGTGTACCTCATGGCTGACGACACCCATTACCGGACGTTTCACCTCAAGAACCAGGAGTTTGCCTTCGACGTTGATGTCTCCAATCTTCCTTGCGGGCTGAACGGTGCGCTTTACTTCGTGGGGATGGATTCGGATGGAGGTGTCTCGAAGTACCCCACCAACAAGGCCGGTGCCAAGTATGGAACCGGTTATTGTGATGCGCAGTGCCCCCAGGACATCAAGTTTATCAACGGCCAGGCATGTCTTCGGTATTCTAATGATGTAGAACCGTATCTTGATGTTTTTCCCTTTCGCAGGCCAATGTTGCGGGATGGACTCCTTCTACCGGGGCAGGTATTACGGGGACATGTTGCAGCGAGTTGGATGTCTGGGAGGCCAATTCCCAGGCGACAGCCTTCACTCCTCACGTCTGCACCGTCCAGGGACAGACCAGCTGCACAGGCATCGACTGCGGCGCTGGCAGCGACAGATACAATGGAGTATGTGACAAGGACGGTTGCGACTTCAACTCGTACCGCATGGGCAACCACCAGTTCTTCGGTACTGGCAAGACAGTCGACACGCGGTACAAGTTCACCGTCGTAACTCAATTCAGGACCTCCGATAACACCGCCACCGGGACACTCTGCGAGATCCGTCGTTTATATGTACAGAACGGGCGGGTTATCCAGAACTCAAAGGTCAATATTCCCAACATGAAGCAATACGAGTCAATCACGGATGGTTTCTGCAAAGATCAAAAGACCGCTTTCGGCAACCCCGACGCCTTCGAGACCAAGGGTGGGCTCGCAGCCATGGGGAAAGCATTAGACCAAGGCATGGTGCTGGTCATGAGTCTGTGGGATGACCACGGCTCAGAAATGCTATGGCTCGACAGTGACTACCCCACCAACAAAAGCTCCAGTATTCCCGGTGTTGCACGTGGACCATGCTCCACGTCATCTGGCGTACCCTCCGATGTCGAGTCGCAGAGCCCAGGCTCCTCCGTGACGTTCTCCAACATCAAAATCGGTGACATAGGCTCGACTTGTGCCTAATCGTGAGTCCACTTATGTGTAGTGATTAGTGGTGAGGATGCAGAAATTTACAAGGTCTCCCTTCTTTTGTCATAGTGCTCGAGTTGTGTAATATCACTGAACTTCGGTCTGTCTTTATATGTATTGATTGATTTACTTGCAGTCGCTGTAAAGCCTCTTCCATGCACATACCGCACAACGGAATAGGGTATTTTGATGTTTCTCTTGGTGATACAGTACGGGACAAGCAAACTCAACCAAAATTTTCGACCCAATTTTCTGGCGAAATCCGCTCGTTGAAATCGATAGTAGACCATTAAATGAAGTATCTAACATCAAAATGAAGTCAATCTAACGAGCCATTTTTTTTTTTAAAATAATTTTTATTTTGGACATGTCAAAATTTTGGCCACACCCCAAAAAAAAACCGAAAAATATTGAAAAAATGTGCAATCAATAGCTATGATTGAGTAGTGTATGATTCCGGTAAAAGTGTGAAAAAAAATTAAAATTAAAAATTAAAAAATTAAAAACAATAAATAAAAACTATATACCATATTCATAAACAAATAAATACAAATATGGAACAATCATTACCCGGCCTTGACACGCTGCATAATGCCCGCTGGCTGCCGTCCAAAATGCATAAGAAACATTACTGGACTGTGAAATCAGAATCAGGATCAGGTTACTGAAGCAGATTAATATATAAAGCATCCAACAACACCTACAGATTATGAATCTGACAGGGAATTGCCAACTTCTGTGAACATTTTTTACAACCATGCCATGGGTGGAATGAATTTTGGTTTAGAGGGAGAGGAGAGTGAGAGTGAAGGAGCCTCTGAAGCATACAGTTATGAATATGAGGACTCAGAAGAGGATCTCTTGACTGCAATATAAAATTTTATTATTAAAATTTAATCTACAAAATTTTGAGCTAAAATCAAGCTTGATTGAAATCTGTATCAAGGAAGTCTACTGCACTGTATAATCCACTCATCTATTTGTATGTATCTCTGTTCAGAAAATCAACTTAAGCCAAGCATATGCTTCTCTATCTCTAAGTATATGTCTATATTTGGTCTCAACAATCTCAGACTGCTACCAAACAACCCTTCCAAAATACAATAGCAAGACAGATAAGCAGATGCAACATATATCCATTGAAGCCAAGTCATGTCTGCCTCAGCTCACTGGACCAAGTCAAAACATTGATACCTCCCATTTATTAAAGATGTCTGCACACACTTTTACAGCATTATCTGAACTCCCATTCTTATCTGTGTACTCTTATTATTATGCCCCCTCATACTACAGCAATTACCTGTGCTGAATCAAGCTGGGAGACACCAACTGTACAACAACAGAAAATCCCATGCGGGATTCAACACTCCACCTTTTAATCATTTAGTCATCGTTATTTAATGCTTAAAGCGTCGTCGTATGCAATTCATGATAGGCCTGAAGGGATTACCAGTTCTGATCCTGAAAATATATCGCTTGGGTTCAACAGATAGCCGCCATGTTAGCTGATGAAGTTTCCCATGTAGGCTTGACAAGTGGTGAAGGAAGGGGGTGTGATTGAAACTATTTCCGACAGGGAGCATCAAATTAATTGATTCCCCAAAGCCATTCATCACCACTGCTTCAACAAAATCTAGCCATGATGTCAATTGAAGCCATACTTAACTAAAATTTACATCATGACAATGAGATTTGGGGTGAAAAATTGAGCTGAAAAGGCCCAAAAATTTGGCCACATTAAAAACTCGTTGGAAAAACTTCGGAACACGTTTTTTGGACATATTTTGACATTCTGATTCTGAATATAACATTAGTTTGGCACAAAAAATTCTCGATCACTCAAAACCAAATTGGTTGAGTTTGCTTGTCCCGTACTGTATGTTACGGAGCGTTTACGTCACGGATGCTTGTCTGCCGGAATAGGGACTGCACCTAAAATAGAGGAGAGTAAAAAATGATGGATCCTTTAGAAATCTGGTCGGTAGCTACTGTTGGGAGATATATGAGTAAGCGGTGAACATGGCAGGACCAGGTATATGAAGGCATCGATAGCCTCGGTCATGTATGACCGAGGTTGTACATATATAAACAAGACACATAGTTACAGGAACCTCAGTGAACTTTCCATTCACTGAGGTGCATATCCTTCTCTCTACATGACCAGACTAAGCTTACCCTTTTGTAGCTTGTCTGTATTTAGGTAGACTAATAATATATACTCAGTGAACTTCCCATTCACTGAACTTGTCTGTATTTAGCTACTGTGCATAATTCATACAGGTTATAGGCCCTGCAGAGCCTGTTGTATCTACCTCCTCCTGAAAGCCATTTGTTGTCCCAAACCTGGCCTGGGATGGCATGAACTGGGTTATCTGAAAGACTCAGACGTTAGCTAGCTACAATGGCAATGACTCATGGTGCTTAATGGCACCTGGAAGGGACTATTTGGATCCCTGCTCTGATCCCTACCTACCCCAAAGGCTATGTGCTTATGGATAAGGAGGAGGAGGACCTGGAGGACCTGGAGAAATGCTAGGATGATTACTCTCGGTGTAAAGCAACTATCAAGGCATAGATTTTTACCACAGTGCCCGACAGCATCCTCATTGAAGTCCTGTCAGGCACCAAGAATTCCAATGTTGCATGGACTGAGTACTATTGCAATAGTACCGATTTCACAATGCTGGTAGGGAATTGGCCAAGTCCAGTAGACCAATTAGGGTGGCTTGGCTTCAACATACTCATGTGATGCACCCTACTTTCCATGTGTGCCACTAATTTCAGAGAGAAGGAGAACTTGGGAGAGTGTCAAGGGTGTCAGCCTGAGTAAGGACTTCAGACAGGAGGAGGGAAGATAAGAGGTGTAAGACAAGTTGATATTCAGAATGAGGAACTATTTACATCTTTGCACTACTTATATGTATAGGTTAAGAGGCAAATGTGGAATCAGGGTGGCATAAGACATGGAAAAGAGAATAAGGTATGGAGAGCATGTGGGAGCATTGTCTATAATGCTCAAGAATAGAACAATGAAAATAGATGAGAATAGAACAATAGAATATGGCCGAGCATAAAATAATAGAAGTGTGACTAAAAATAAAACAATAGGATATGACGAATTATAAAACAATAGGGTCATGTAGGGAATGGCACGGGTCACCCACAGGTCAAATGTGGGTGACCTGCACCCAACCCATGGGAAACCCGAACATGTCAACCCATGGGTTTTTTCCCATGGGTCGATGGGTGTTGGGTGCATGCTGCACTTGCACACACCGTACACAGGTGTGACGTATGACACAATGCGCCATATGTGGGTGTGATGTACAACATGAATGTGCCATATGCAGGCACAACGTATGACACAAATGCGCTGTATGTGGGCACAACGTACGATATGAACGCGCCACATGCATGCGTGTCATACACATGAGTGTAAGGTGCATTGGTGTTAGCACGTGCATATGGCACATTGGTGTCGGTGCATGCACGTATGGTGTGTTCATGTCATATGCATGCATGTATGGTGCAGTCATGTCATACATGTGTGTGTGCAGTGTACACGTGTCGTACATGTGTACATAGTTGAGGTGGCACGTTGGGCCAGGTCACGGGTGCTCTCGGCTTGACCTGCACCCAAACCCAAGGGCACCCGACCCAGTGACCCATATGGGTTACCCTAACCTGTGCTATTCCCTAGAGTCATGACCCAAAATAAGTCAATAGAAATATCCTGAGGTAAAACGGGACAGGGGGAAGGTCAGGAATAGAGGAATAGACAAAGGTAGAAGGGATGGGATAAAAGGAAGTGGACCGAATGGTGAACCAAATGTACCAAGCCAAGACTATGTACTAGTGAAGAGATGACTTGTTACTGGTGTGTGGGATTAAGATAGTAGAGATCGTTCAGCCAGTATGATTGAGCAAGCTAAAGCTTGGTGTTATGTACTTGACAAGTCCAGTGCCTAGCTATGGTGAAGGAGGTCTGAGAAGCCATGTGTGTGAAGTACAAGACCAATCACTCGCTGTCAAGATCAACATGTGGTGCCAGATGTATGAGATGAAGTGTGAGGAGGACTCAAAAATCTGCATGCACTTTGAGACCCTCATGAAATGCAAGAACTGTGGGGATTATTTCAACAGTTCAAGCCAAACATAAACAAAAAATATTGATTTTCTTCATTCCCTCAATGGGGAATTATCGGTACATTTTTCTTTTGTTTTTCTTTCATTTTTCCCTTCATTCTTGTCAAGTACCATACCAAGGCATGTCTATTTGGCATTGCCAACCGAGCAATCACCCCATATCCACGACCAAGTACCCACGTTGCATGCATGACACTTGGTACGCCGGTTTTGGCTTAGCACATCAACCATTCACACTCCCTGTCCCCACCCCTCGACCCTTCTCACCTTGGGACTTCCTGTCCTTGTACTATCCTCGGTTACAAACCTTGTCTTATAGTCTGGCACCTCCTATTGTCCTATCCTTGGACACATTCTATTATCCTATCTTTTAATTGTTTTATCCCTGTGTTGCATTCTTTATTCTAATTTTATTCATTGTGGACAATAACCACTTGCTCTGCATACCTTATTGTTCTACATTCCTTATTCCACATGTCACTTCTTAACCTATATAAGTAGGACATGCATGTACATATTTCCTCATTCTGGGTATCAACTAGGCTTAGGCCCTTCTACCTTCTTCTCTTCTGTTAAAGTCCTCGACTCGGGCTGGCATCCTCAGCATCCCCCTGAGTATCTGTCTGTCGCAAATACAGTGGCATGCACAGCAAGTAGGGTGCAACGCATGAGTACGTTGAAGCCAACGCCACTACTCTTGGCCTGCAGGACTTGGCCATAGTCTGCCTGACCTTTCGACAACACCCTTCGGCAGTACTGAAGTCCATCAGTAACCGATGCTTGACAATTCTTCTGTGTAATTTTTGTATTTCTAACGACACAAATGTCATACTTCGGTTCCATCTAGCAATTGCTGGCGCTTTCCAACATTCATCTTTTTTTCACTCCTGGTAAGATATGACATCACTGGGAGTATAGTATATGCACACTCTTGCCATGTATTGATTTTTTCTTCTCCTCAGTGTTTGACCACACTGAGGAGGTGAGTAAAATAAATGTAGTATAATATTGTTCCTAACAACTTGTAGCCTGTTTTATTTAGGTAGTTATGTTTAAATAACAGAGTATTTGACCACACTGAGGAGCCTGTTTTATTTAGTCTGTGTGTCCCTTGTGCACCTACTTAAGTTGCATTGATAAATTAGTGCTCATTTTCCTACACGGTTATGGGCCCTGGGGACAAATCAGACAAGTTGATGGCTGTGGAAAAGCTGTCTACTGATGGTTCCAATTAACTCTTTTGAGCTATTTTGAATCCAAATGCCTACTTAGACATATCAATGGCACCGCCCTCAGGCCTCCGGACCCTCCTACATTCCCTCAAGGTCATATCTTTACAGATGACAAGGAGACACTTTTAGATAAAGCTGAGGAGATTTTGGAGAGATATATGTCAAGAGAAGGCCAGGTTAAGGCTCAACTTATTGTCTCAGTGTTAGAGTTGTTGGCCCTGATGCTCCAGAAGATGAAGACTGCAAAAGAGGCATGGGATGTGTTAGTCACTGAAATGATAAGGAAACCCAAGATGGTTGTCGTAACCCTTCAGCGCCAGCTCTGGAACATTAAATGTGCCAAGGGTGATGACCTGAGGGACCATCTAGACAAAGCCTAAGACCTCTATGCATGACTCAATGAAATGGGAGCCACAATCTCTGAAGCCAAGTTCATTGACATCATTCTTGCCTCATTGCCACCCTCTTATGAAGCCGTTATGAATTCCCCCACAACTTCTCTTGAGGAAATGGGTGTACCTTTAGACCATGCTAATATTATTAGGGTCTTGAAGGCACAATATGATAGGTGTAAAACCCTGTCAATTTCTCAAGAGGAGCAAGTTTTTGTAGGGACATCTACCAAACCAGTGTCTACCAAGCAGATAAAGATATGTTCTAACTGCAAGAAAAAAGGTTATTTTATCGAGACTTGTTGGGAAAAAGGGGGTGAAAAAGAAGGCCAGGGGCCAAGACAGAAAAAGTATGCTAAATTCACATACAAAAAGAGAAAAGGGAAGGCAAAAGCTACTACAGCCAAAGATAAAACTTCACCTGAAGACAATGATGAAGAGTCTGCCGCATTCAACAATTTTGATCCAATGGCTCTGATGAGTGATCCTTCAGAATCGGTCATAATATTGGACACTGGCACCAGTTCACACATGATGCTGCATCGGGACATACTTCAACATTATCGTGCATTCCCAGAGCCATGCAGGATTCATGCAGCCGATAAGGGCATGTTTGAAGCCCTTGGTTACGGCCAGCTCATCTTGCATACAATGGTGAACGGGAAAAGGGCATCAATTACATTAAAGGATACACCCTATGTGCCATTGATTGTGTTCACCCTGATCTCAATAGGCCGCTGTGACAACACAGGTTATCGGACCGAGTTTGCACATCAAAAATGCATAATTAAAAATCCTCTCAGCAATATATTGATACATGCCCCCAAGGTCTGTGGTCTTTACCATTTAAATGATGATTCACCAATACACTCCATTAACATATGCCTTTCTGCCATGGAGATCCATAAGAAACTTGGACACATCTTGGAGAAATCCATGAGATATCTACTCAACCATGGCATGGTAATGGGCATCCATCCAAGCTCTGTAGATGACAAAATCTCTTGTGATGTGTGCATCAAGTCTAAGATGACATGCAAACCTCTTCCCCAAGAGTCTAGTGAGAGATCCAAGAAACCCAGGGATAAAATCTAAACCGATGTTTGGGGTCTTGCTAGGCACCCAACCATTGACAAAAAGATTTATTATATCTCATTCACTGATGACGATTCCCGGGAATCAGTCTTATATCTAATGAATCCAAAGGATCAGGCATTTCAGAAGTACAAACTTTATGAAGAAATGCTAACGGAACATTTACATTAAAACACTCATATCTGATTGAGGGGGTGCATACACTAGTGGTGAATTTGAGGATTATCTAGCTAAACAAGGCATGTGGCACCTGTTGATGGTGCATGATACTCCAGAATCAAACATCATAGCCAAAAGGCTAAACCTCACCTTGGTAGAATGCACATGCACCATATTGATTGAGTCCAGTCTCTCCAAAACATTATGGGGGTACACGATTCAACATGCTAATTACCTCAAGAATCATACATACATGTGAGCTTTACCCGATAAAATGCCATACGAAATGATCCATCATAAAAAACCTGACTTACAAGATTCACACGTATGGGGAAGAAATATTTACGTAAAAATCAAGCAAGGAGATAAGTTATCACCAAGAGCCAAGAGTGCCAGGTGGATTGGCTATTCTATACACAGCAATGGTCATTTTATTTACTGGCCAGACTCCCAGAAAGTAATAACCCAATGTGATGTCCTTTTTAATCAAGGGCCAAAGTTAGCTCCTATCCTACCTACCAAGGAAACACTGACATTCACCCCTATATGAGTGAAAAGTGTTCAGCTGTCACATCTGCCAATCATACCAGCGCCTATACTACCTGCCATGCATGCTCTGCTCAAAGAAATGAGCGGCGATGAAATAAAATACGCCCCAGCCACTGGTCTTGAAAACCTGCAATAGAACTAGAGCCTAACATAAAGCTCTCAGCTTGCAAGGTGTATTCACTCTCCCCAAGTGAATGGCAGGAACTAGATGAGTTCTTATAAGAAAACCTCTACATGGGCTGTATCACCCCTCAAAGTCTCCCATGGGAAGCCTGGTATTCTTTATCAAAAAAGGGACAGGTCCCTGTGGCTAGTCCAGGATTACCAAGTACTCAACATAATGATAGTGAAGAACTGGTACCCTTCCCAATTATCTCAGAACTCATTACACAGCTTCAGGGGACCAAGTTAGACAAACAGTAGGGGTTCAATAATGTACAGATCAAGGAAGGAGACAAGTGGGAGGTGGCTTTCTAAATGAACCAAGGTCTCTTTGAACCCCTGATCATGTTTTTTGGCCTTACCAATAGCCCTGTGATATTCCAGACCCATGATGAACAATATCTTCCAAGATCTTGTCATGGAAGGACACATGTGTGTGTACCTGGACAACATCCTCATCTTCACTGAGACTCTTAAGCACCATCAGGTCATCTGGGAGGTCTTTAAACAGCTGAGGGCCTACAAGCTCCACCTTTGGCCAGAGAAGTGTGAATTCAAACAAACAAGGATCAAATATCTGGGGCTTATTATATCCCATGGGAAGGTAGAGATAGACCTGATCAAGATAGCAGGCATTATGGGCTGGCTGACCCTATCTAACCAAAAAGAGGTCTTGGCCTTCCTCAGCTTCACTAACTTCTACCAAAGGTTTATTGAATGGTTATCACACCATGCTGGGCTATTGTTCGATCTTGTGAAGAAGGATGTGAAGCGGAATTGGGGAGATACAGTACAGGCAGCCTTCAAAGGGCTTAAGAGGAGGTTCATGATGGTGCTTGTTCTTAGTTTTGCCTATGACAGCTGACCCTACCAGGTAGAGGTAGATAGTTCTGATGTTGCTATAGGAGTGGTCCTCTCATAGCAATCACAAGTAGCACCCAATTACCTTTTTACTCAAAGAGTCTCTCCCTGGACGAAATAATTACAAGATCTACAACAAGGAGATGCTTGCACTCATCCAGGCCTTAGAAGAATGGAGGCACTTCCTTGAAGGTGCAAGGCATCACATTGAGATCTGGACCAACTATAAGAACCTGGAATACTTCTGGTCTTTGAAAAGGTTGAACCAAGGACAGACCTGCTGGTCACTCTACCTTTTGCACTTTGACTTTGACTTATGGCACTGACCTGGGGTAATGATGGGGAAATCTGATATCAAACCCTTTGAACTATGCAATCTCCCCTCCCAAAGACATCCCTCTCCAAAAACTTCCCTCCATTTACTCTGTTCCATTGCCATCCTGACCTTAAACCCCTCCATTCCCTCCATTCTGATCTTAATTCCTCTCCATCCTGCTTCTACATCATACTGACCTTACCTCCATCCCAAATTTCCCCCTACCGACACTCTATTCCTGACATTATGAACACACCCATTCCTGACATCTTTCAGTCCATCTGTCACCCTCTCTTCCCTTCCATTTACCACAACCAGGACAGCTGAAAGTTTCAGCCTGTGTCACTTGGTTCTTTCTCCTCTTATGCCTTTTTATTTTGTCCTTAATTTTTTTAGTCAAAGAAGATATAAAACAAGAATGTCATTGGGAGACTATTTCAAAGTCTTATTTTCATTACCATCCTCAATATCCTCATCCTCTCTCTGATTCTCCTTCCCCTTATCCCCCTCATCCTCATCATCCTTCAGCTCATCTACTTCTGAACCCTCCCTTCCTCCTGACTCTCCTATATCTCCCAAACCCCCTGAATGCCCCTCTGCCATAAGGAATAGGATCCTTGTCATCCTCTCCTGACCTCTAAGGAGCACCTCCAATAGCTCCACCACACACCTACCTCTCAATAGCTCGGCCCATGGTACTTCCACTATTAGCATCCTCCCACTTGGCTTCAGAGTGCAAGCCTGCCTCAGCCTTTCCCATGGTGGCTTCTCTTCCTCCTCCTCACTCAGATCTTCCTCCTCACTTTCCACTCCCTGTTACAACCCATACCTTCAACAACCTACACTAACCCCCACAACCACCCTTCCCTATTCTGAGACCTTTCCGACCGAAAGGATGAAGGATTGTTTTCCATAATCCCCGTCCCCGACAAGTCCGACCGAGAATCCACGTTCTTGCTCCTGTTCCCATCATGACCAAGACATCATCCCCGAGTCCATCTCCGACCGAAGACTCAATACTTTGATAACCGATGCACAGGACCATTGCGTACCTCACTCCCTTGTTCTCTCTTTTATATTGACCCCTTGTACTCCCTTTTTCCTTGTTTTATGACCGGCAAAGATAGTACAAGGATAGTCGCATGTATATAGTCTCCCAGTCGACTAGACTGTTCGCTAGTACAAATATCAACTTAGTCTACCACCTAGTTTCTGATTCATTTCTGGTAAACTTCCGTCTCCTCTCCGAAATTAGGGACAGAAGATCGAGGAGGGCACAACACATAAGTTGAAGCCAAGTCCCTTCGACCTCAAACACTACAGCGACTGGATTGAACCAGTCCGCGAACGACCCTAAGCTCCCGGTGCTTCCGCCTCCGCCCGTAGTCCATCTGACTTCCGTCTCCGGTCCTTGGCCCCATTATGGACCTTTGCACCAACCCGGATTGCCCTTTCAGAAGTACTAGCTAAGTGCCTGACACATGGACTTAACACTCCCATCTTGTCCTCCTCCTCTTGAATGGCAGGGCAGCTCTTGGCCCTGGATACCCATGGTGCAGCCCAACCTTGTGGAAGTTACACATCCCATATGCACCCCCTATAGATGGGACCTTTCATTCGTCCTGCTGTTCCTTGCACTGGTTGCAAAGAGGACAAAGGGATGGCAACCACTTCCAGGTCGGCTTTCCTTTATGCTATTAGAAAAGAAATCCTCAAAAAAAAAAAAAAAAAAAAAAAAAAAGAATGACTCTGCCACTCCCCTTGGCCCCCCTCGGCCTACCACCTTTAATCACCCTAGTGGGCCCTGCTTCTGTGCTCCTACCCCTCTTGTGTGTAGAAGCCTTTGGGACTCCCAAGACCTCAGGAGCCTCTGCAACTTCAACATCCTAAACCTTGGATGTTTCATCCTACATTCCTACCTCCTGGGAAGTTTCCTCCTCACCCATCTCTTTGGGGACCTGCCCTTCTATCTGTCTGGTCATTTTAGCCTGTTGGTTCTTAGCCCTTTGTGCTCCCTGCACCCGCTGCTTGTTGGCTGCTTGGGCAGCTGCATTGGCCTCCCGTCTGTCTCCTGTAGCTTTCACTGCTCCCATCTCAGCCTCTTTGGCATTTTTTACAGCCAGATTCCTCTCAGCCTCTTCCTCATCTATCTGTTACTAGTTTTGTGGCCGCCCCCTCATCTGCTTTCCTGTTTTTCCTCTGCTGCTTTAACCATGGCTTCTGCCTTTTCTTTCTCCTTGGCTTTGGCCTTGGCCACCTCCTTGGCAACTTGAGTAGCCTTGGCCTCATGCTTCTGCTGCCTCTCCAGCCACCTGGCCTCCATCTCGGCCTTCCATGCATCTTCTTCATCGGTCTCTTATCCCATTGCGATAGGTTAATGTATTTGTGGGGTTGTATGTTTTCATGGTGATGGGAAATGTGTCTGGGTGCTAGATCCCAAACCTATGTGTGACATCACATTTAGGCATCCCAAACCTTAATTTCAATCTCCACCTACTGGCTTCATGGGTACAGCCACTCAGGGGGGGATACTGTCAAGTACACATATCAAGTATCTGGTAACTCAGTAGTGCCAACCAAGCAATCAGTCTATGTCCATGCACAAGTGACCAAGCTGCATGCAAGTCACTTGGTACCTTGGTCTTGGCTCAGCACATCCACTATCCACACTCCTGATCCCCAACCTTCATTCACCCCTTCCTCATTCATCACCCATTAATCCCACCCCATCTACTCCTCACCCTCACCCCTGTACCCATCTATTTCAGGACATTCTGTCCTTGTTTTATCCTTGGCCATGACCCTATTGGTTTATAGTTGGTTGCTTCCTATTGTCTTATTCTCACCCACATTCCTATTATTCTATCTTCATTGTTCTACCTTTGCTTACATTCCTCCATTCTATGTTAGATTGTCTAATCCCACATACTATTTATATCTCTAATTAATGTCTTCCAAAAAGGCATTATACATACAGAGCTCTATGGAGTAGTATTGGCAATCTGATAACTTACTAGGGCTCTGTATGTATAATGCCTTTTTGGAAGATATTAATTAGAGATATAAATAGTATGTGGGATTAGACAATCTAACACCTCCCCTTAATCTAGTACTATTCAATCACCAACAGCAACCTGAGCATTGCACCCAGGGCCCATAACCTGTTCATTGTAGACAATCCCCCCACATTGTCAAGTCCACGTACCGAGGTCCCGGATATTCGCCAGTGCCGACCAAACAACCATCC
>QLPG01015477.1:0-11725 GCA_003314385.1 Gomphus sp. MG54 | reverse complement strand
CAGGAAAGACCTCAATGCCAGTAAGGAGTTTGAACAATCCTCTATCATGGGAAGTGGTGATCAGTTCCCATTTCTTGGAAATCCAGTTGTCTTTTCAGAGTTTGGGTTTGATGTCATGGAAGTTATAAATTTTGTATTTGGGAATACAGTGACTCACAAAACTGGTCCAATGTTTGGCACTTTTCACTTGCTCCAAATTTTATGAACCAACTAAAAATCAATAAAATCTGAGAATATTCTCACAGATACCCCTGCATCTCAGCTTTCAATTCATCTCCTCACATTTATGTAATAATTTTTATTGGTTAAGATAGTGCAATTTCTTGACCGTGACTCATTGGACCAGTTTTGTTGCCTTCAAATATATGATTATGATCAGACATATAGTTAGGTTTGTATGGTCACATGACTTGTGTCGGAGTTATGACTGGGTCATGTGATCACAAATAGTTCAACATTGAACAAATAGACCATAACAATCTTCTTCAACAAACTATGAAATCCCTCTCTCCTGTTCAAGTTAACTATATCCTTTCTCAGCTTGATGCTGGCCATTCTACCTCCCATATTCAACTCTCTACTGGTGTAGGCCATGCCACCATCTGCAGACTTTACTCTAAGCACTGCCCTGACCTCCCAAAAGCTGTTGGAGGACACTCATCCAAGCTTTCTCCTCCTAATATTTGACATGCTGTCCACTCTCAAAATGTACAAAATGCAGTATAAGTTACCAGGACCCTTCAGGATATCATCAATGCACCTCTCTCCAGTCAAACTATGCACAGGAAGCTGAAAGAAGCTAGATTAAAGGCTGTGGTGAAGAAGAAACAGCCTATACTCTCCTAGAGACACAGGCAGGAGAGGTTAGATTTTGCTGTTGCTCACCAGCATTGGACTGTAGAGGACAGGAAGAGGGTTGTGTGGTCAGATGAGACAAAGATCCATAGGCTAGGGTCAGATGGCAAGAAATGGGCTTGGAAGAAGGCAGGAGAGGGGCTAAGTAATAGGCTGGTTGAGGGAATGTTAAAATTTGGTAGAGATTCTGTAATGGTTTGGGGCTGTATGACATGGGATGGGCCAGGATATGCTATCAAGATTGATGGAAGGATGGATGGGGATCTCTATGTCTATATTTTGGAGGAGGATCTTCAGTCCAGTCTAGAGTACTATAGTAAAACTTCTGCTGACATTATTTTTCAGGATAATGATCCAAAGCATGCCTGTAAAAAGGCCAAGGAATGGTTTGCAAACAACCATTTTGAGGTTCTTTCATGGCCAGCACAGTCTCCAAATCTTAATCCAATTGAGCATCTGTAGAGTCATCTGAAAAGGAAGCTTGGAGAGTACAATCAGCTACCAGGAGGGATGATAGAGCTTTGGGAGAGGATGCAGGAAGTTTGGGACAAGATAGAGCCTTCAGTATGTCAGAGATTAATTAAGAGTATGCCTAGGAGAGTTTTAGCTGTGCTGAACGCAAAGGGGGGATATACCAAATATTAATTATAATGAGTTTTTGATTATCTAGACAAGAGCAACAAAACTGGTCCAATGAGTCACTGTCAAAAAGTTGCAATATCTCAACCAATAAAAATTATTACATAAATGTGAGTAGAATAATCAAAAGCTGAGATGAAGGGGTATCTGTGAGAATATTCTCAGATTTTATGGATTTTTATTTGATTCATAAAATTTGGAGCAAGTGAAAAGTGCCAAATATTGGACCGGTTTTGTGAGTCACTGTAGTACAGTTGTTCAGCACAGCTGGACTGTCATGATTTCTCCCTTCTCCTCTCTCTATTGCTTGTTACTGGACTCTGCTACTCTACCAGACTATATGTATAGTTCTTAGGTAATTAGTTAAAGCTCAGTCTTGAGCTGGTCAATAAACTGATAAATCTCATTGCTTCTTTCCCTCTTCTGCTCCTAAGTATTGAAGCTTTTGTTGTTGCTGACATTAGCTCAAGACTATCATATCCCTACAACCTCCTATCATGGATATTTATCTTCTACAATAAATCCTTTCTAGTTTGTAGCAAAACAATATAGACCTGACTGTAATGGTAAATAACCAACACACTACCTCAATCAACACCTAGCAGCACTATAAGCCTAAACACCCTAGCCAGCATCTACAACCACCTCCTCTATTCCATCAGCTGGTAAAATTGCAAGACCAGAACCATTTGATGGTACATCAGAGAAGATTGATATCTTCCTATGTGAGCTCTACCTGAACTTCGAGGATGATGCACTATATTTCAAAGTGGACCACATGCAAAAGATCCAATTTGCCTTGTCCTATATGAAGGTGAAGTTTGCAGCTCAGTAGGCAAGTTATATTACAGGAGAACTGGAAGCAGGAATATACAGCTACCAGAATTGGGAGGAATTCCATACTAAGCTACTGATAACATTCTATGACCTAAATAAGAAAGAAATGGCTCAATGAAAGCTAGAGCAGCTAAAATAAGGAGGAAGGCCAGCAACAGAGTTCTTTGTGGAGTTTGAGAAACACAGGTCACAAGCAGGGTATAACAATGAAGGATATGTTGCCTTGCTTAAGGAAAACCTATTCTCACAGGTGGTAGAATGGATTTACACACTGGAGACCATTCTAATAATGTATGACAAGTAGAAGTCATATGCCCTCTGTTTTAACAGCCAGTTGCATGAATACCAAGCAACAAAGAGGGAAACCATAAGGCCAAGGACATAGCAGACTCTAAGGAACCTGCAATCTACTCCAGCTCAGCCACTTGCTTCCCCACCCACTTTGGGACTACAATCTATGGAGATTGATCAGGATCAAAGGAAACCAGTAAGGGTGGTAATATGCTTCAACTGCAGAGAGCAAGGACACATAGCATGAAACTGTCCCAAACCTCAAGGTATACAGAAGGTCAAAGCAATGATGGATGGGTAGACAAAAGAGGAGAAAAAGGAGGTGCTGGATATGTTGAAGAAGGAGGATTTTCAGGAGGGGCAGGAGTGAAAAGGACATCCTCCTTCCCCTGGGCATCTGTAAACTAATTTACCCTACTAGCAGTTGAAGAAAGTGCAGAACCTGAACCTGAAATCATCCCAGAATAACCTTTGAAAGTTGAGAAGGAGAAGAAAGAGAAGAGGAAGAAAGAAGAGAAGGTAGTGATGGTAGAAGAGATGGAGAAACCTAAAGAGGGAACAACAGAGTGGGTATTGTAGAGGCTACACTAAGACAACAAGTTGGGGCAGGAAGTGTTAAGCCAGTGGACACATAGTGGAAAGAAAAGAAAGGTGACATCAGAAGTAGTAGAAGCCATATGAGAGATGAGAAGAGAGGAAGGCATGAAAGCAGTCAAGGAGCTTGGGGGAAGGAAACAGTGGATCAGACGAATCAACAAATCTTGAGTGATAATACCCACTACTGTTGAAATACTGACAGACAAAAGGGGATTCACAATTGAAGCACTCCCAGAATGTGGGGCAACAGGGTGCTATATTGATGAAGGTGTTGTAAAAGCAAAGTATTTACCAATGAAAAGACTCCCAAGACCACTCACTACCTATCTATAATGTGTATAGAACCCACAACGAAGGAGGACCAATAACCCATACAGTGACCCTCAGAGTCAGGATAAAGAACCACTTGGAGGTTTTCCCTTTTGCAGTTACTAATACTGGAAAGATGGACCTTATTGTTGGCTTCAACTGGCTTCAGAAGCATAACCCAAGTGTTAACTGGAAGACAGGAGAGATAACATTTGACTGATGTCCCTTATAATGTGAGATGTCAAAGAGCAGGTGTGGAGGAGGATGATGTAGGAGAAGAGGAAGAAGAACTAGATAAGGGAGATGTGTAGCTAGAACACACTTGAAAAAGCTGGTAGAGGAGGCACAGAAGGAGAAGAAGAAGAGAACAGTGGAAGAAATGGTGCCAGCACACTACCTGGAAGAGATTAGAGGAGTCTTCACAAAGGAGGGGTTTGACAATAACCTTCCTGAATGACAGCAATGGGACCATGCAATTGAGCTAAAGCCAGGGGCCAAACCATTCTCAAACAAGGTGTATCCACTCAGTCTAAAGGAACAGAAGTAGCTAGATGAGTTTTTGGAAGAAAACCTGAAGTCAGGGAAGATCTGACCATCCAAGTCTCTTATTGCATTACTATTCTTCTTCATCAAAAAGAAAGATGGCAGCTTACAGCCAGTGCAGGACTACCAATGGCTAAATACAATGACAATCAAGGACCACTATCCATTGCCACTGATTTCTGAAGTGATCCACAAATTACATCATGCATGTATCTTCACTAAGCTGGACATTAGATAGGGATACAATAATGTCTGAGTCAAAGAAGGAGATAAACACAAAGCAGCCTTCATCACCAACTGAAGCCTCTTTGAACCACTGGCCATTTTCTTTGGATTAACTAACTCCCCTGTAATATTCCAGATGATGATAAATGTTATTTTCCATGAATTGATCAAAGAAGGATGTGTCAGCACCTATATAGATGATATCATGATCTACTCGACAGACTTAGAAGAGTACAGAAGGACCATCAAGTATGTCTTGGACCTGCTACAAGAACACAATCTATATCTCAAACTAGAGAAATGCAAGTTTGAGAAGGAGAAGGTAGAATCCAGATATTGGTGGTGAGTGAAGGGAAGGTGGAGATGGACCCAGTCAAGGTAGAAGGAGTGAGCAGATGGCCAGTTCTCAGGATGAAGAATGAATTACAGCAGTTCTTGGGTTTTGTCAATTTCTATCATTGCTTCATCCAAGGCTTTGAAAGCATTGCCAAACCACTATATAAACTAACAGGGAACAAGCCATGGAACTAGGGACCAGAACAGTTGATAAGCTTCCAACTCCTCAAGGCAACAGTAATGGCAGCACCAATCCTAGCCTTCCCAACAGATGAGGACCTGTTCCAAGTAGAAGCAGACAGTTCAGACTTTGCCAGTGGTGCAATCCTGTTACAAATGCAATAAGGAACCTGGAAACCGGTAGCCTACATATCCAAAGCACTCAATGATATGGAGAGGAATTATGATATACATAATAAGGAGATGCTAGCCATCATGTAGGCATTGGCAGAGTGGAGGCACTATCTGCAAGGGACAATGCAGCCATTTGAAGAATACTTTATGATAGCAAGAAAGCTGAACTGTCACCAGGCCAGGTGGTCTCTTGAATTGGCAGACTATGATTTTATCCTAAAGCATCAACCAGGCCAACTCAACAAGAAGGCTGACCTCCTCTCGAGATGGGAAGACCATAAACAGGGAGTAGAAGGAGATAACACTGGAGTCATGGTATTGAAGCAAGAGTCCTTCTGAGCAATAATGGGTGAGCTCAGAGGAGAGGAGGAAGACCTGATGAAAAGAATCAAAAAGGCAAAGAATATAGAGAGAAAAGTCAGAGAGAGGGTAGAGAGTAGAGAGAAGGATTGGAAGGGAGAAGAGGGGATCATAGTGTGGGAAGGGAGGATATACATACCAAAGAACAGAAAGCTTCAGGAGGAAATCATTTATCTATACTATGACACACCCACCACAGGATACCCTGGGAGGCTTAAGACAACAGAGCTCATCCTCAGGAACTACTGGTAGCCAAGGATACATAGGGATGTGAGAACATATGTGGATGGGAGTAGTAGGTGTCAACAAACAAAGATGTTCCTAGCAAAACCAAGGGGGACTCTAGCTCTAAATGCAATTCCAACAAGGATTTGGCAGTATATATTGGTGGATCTCATCACCCAATTACCACAAAGCCTGGGATATGATGCAATTATAGTGGTAGTGAATAGACTGTCTAAACAAATTAGATTGGCAGCAACAAATGGAGTGGTTACATCAGAAGAGATTGCAAGGATCTTCAGGGACATAGTGTAGAGAGACTTTGGACTCTCAGAGGTGGTGATTAGTGACAGAGGCTCTCAGTTCATCTCGAAGTTCACAAAAGACCTATACCAACTGCTAGGGATAAAGATAAACCCTTTGACTGCCTATGATCCCCAGACAGATGGACAAATAGAACATATCAACCAAGAGGTAGAGCAGTATCTATGGCTGTTTGTTAACCATTAGCAGGATGGCTGGTGGAATGGTTGCCATTGGCACAGTTCAGCTATCAAGTGTCAACAGAGTACTGTCCATTCTACTTAAACTATGGACAACATCCAAGGAAGTCTACAGACCCACGACAAGAGACAGAAACAGAGGTAGCAGATATGTTTGAGAGAAGGATGAAGAAAATAAGAGAAGAGGAAGTCAGTAGCACTAGAAAAGGTAGCATCAGACATGAAGAAGTATTATAACAAAGGAAGGCAAGACATACCAAAATATCAAGTAGGGGACAAGGTTTACTTGGAAGGCCTTAATGTCACCACCAACTGACCCTCAAAAAGACTAGAAGACAGACATTATGGTCCATTCTCAATTGTGGAAAAAGTGGGAGAACATGCCTATAAACTGCAACTACCCCCCGATTGTAAGAAATTCTATCCTGTGTTTAATACTATCCTGCTATGTCCTGCCCAAACACCCACATCCTCCATATAACAGAAGCCAACACCCCCCCCCCCCCTTACTAGTGATGATACCAAAAGGAGTGGAGTAAGAAGTAAGAAGTAGAGGAATTTCTGGACTCCAGAATGTTGAATTATATGCCTACTTTCTTAAATATAAAAAAACCCCATAAAATATTTCTTTCTTATTTTTCATAGTTTCTTCTATTTAGTTTTACTATTAACAATGTAAAGCATACACAAGGGAATTTCTAAAGAGTAGAGAAGAGAAGAAAAAGAAAAACAGATAGTTACCGGGTTGAACAGCTGACAACTGTTCCCATATATAGACTCATTGGACAGCGACTTGATGTCAAGGCCATTTACAGACAGGAGGACATACACACGCGGATACTGAATGGCGTATTAAGGATTTGATATTCAGCCCAAACATCTTTTCTTCTGATCCCTGGCAACTAGGACCTGATGGTATTGGAGAGAGGGTATGGAGTCTATTCATTATTATCTCTGATATCTGCCTTTGATAGGAGTTTGAATTTTCCATTGTATTTTGCAGTTGTGTGACTCTGTGACCTCAGCTCTTTTCCAAGAGACTGAGGTATGAGTTCAAGTTTATCTTCATATTTCATACAATTGTTAATTATTCTTTTAGATAGTATTTCAGGTAGCTAACTACTTCTAATATGAGCTCTTTTCCAAGAGACTGAGATAGTATTTCAGTATTTCAGTCCTTATATTTAACATGGCGGACAAAGCAACTGCGGCATTTCAGTCAGCTGAACGACTAGGAATGGACAGACATCAAATAGGACTCACACTTTATGAAGGATAGGAGAGATGAGCAAAGAGGAATAACTGCGATCACGGACTGGAGAGAGACCCTCGGCTGATGAAACAGATGAACAGGGATTCAAGGGAGCGACACGATTGTGAATTGTCTTGACAGAAGGATGGGGATTGGTGATGGGAAGCATTGTATGACATTGGTATGAAGTTGAGGGAAGGGGAGGGTTACTTACAACGAAAACAACGAATGACCAATGGACAGCTGAACAAACCCAAAACGGGCAACGCGCCGATCCTATCTAATGGAAACGTGATTATAGAAGTGGGCTGTTACATATAAGATAACAAATGAAAGGGGACTTACGGTCATGGGGATGCTACGGATACAAGTGACTGCGAAGCACAGTCTATCAAAGAGCAGTCTAAGAAGGGGACTTATTAGTTAGCTGTGCTGATTACAATGTGTACAAATAGCTGCAGCATCGCAGGATTATTAGGTAGTGAAAAATCTCCAATGCCTCTGTTAAAGATCAGTCTATTCAGTAAACTCTATAGCCCTAACTGAAACCACTAGAGCCGACTTCATAATAAGCTGCGTTTACTCGTCGTTTACCACCAGGGAATACAGCATACTAATAGACAAAAATCCATCAAAGCCTTGGAGATTACCTTTGATTTATCCTCGCATTTATAACATCTAGAATACTCTTACAATTCACTAATATTCTCTCATTACAGAATACATAGAGGATTACTGTAGCATCTGGTGAAGTGGGTTGGGTACCCTAGAGAAGAGAATTTGTGGGTGCCATAGAAGAATATGAGGAATGCAAGACAGAAAACACAAGAGTCCTACAGGTGATTCCCAGCTGCACCCAGGTGCATAGGCCATATCTTCCACAGACTACCCTTTTGCCCATACCAAACCCTGGAGTGGTGACGTGCAAGAGGATGTATGATACAATGACACACAGAGGCATGGGTGAGGTGTCTGTAATGCATGCATGGTTGAGAGGTATAGGTGGCATATAGAAGGCTGTTGCACATGTGGTGGATAAGTGTGCAACTGTGGGTGCAACAATGCAAACATGAGCAAGGCTGGGAGGTGGGCAAGTATGAATGTGCACATGATGATATGAGCAAGGCTGGGAGGTGGGCAAGTGCAAATGTGCATGTGATGATGTGAGCAAGGCTAGGAGGTGGGAAAGTGTGAATGCACACATGATGATGTGAGCAAGGCTGGGAGGTAGGCAAGTGTGAATACACGTGTGATGATGTGAGCAAGGCGGGAGGTGAGTGAGTGCAAATGCATGCATAATGACACAAGCAAGGCTAGGAGGTGGGTGAGTGAAAACACATGCATGATGATATAAGTGAGGCTGGGAGGTGTGAAGGTCACAAATAAGGACAGGGATATATGCAGGTGCAGGTGGTAGCTAGCACAATGATGCATGGGATGATGCAAGTGAGGCTGGGAGAAGGTACACAGGTTGCAAATGAGGCCAGGGATATATGCAGGTGTGGGCAGTGGCCAACACAACAATGTGTGAGTGTGAACATGCATGTGATGATGTGAGTGTGAGCAAGGCTGGGACATGGGCAAGTGCAAACACACATAGGCACAACATAATCAGGAGGTGTGGAAGCATGGGCACAGGCCAGTGCAATGATAGGTAAGCAAGGCTGGGAGGTGTGCAGGTTGCAAATGAGGCTGGGATGTACACAGGTGCAGGTGGCAGCCAGTGCAATGATGTGTGAATGAGGTCAGGAAGTACACAAGTATGGGCACAGATGTTATGGCCCATGCAGCCAAACAAACCCACATTGAACACCACAACCACCCGCACCATTTCTGGGACCTTTCTGATCGACCAAAGCCTGAATAACCGATTTCCAGATGTCCAACATACATTCTGAGGTTCTGCGATTCCGAACCTCCGAAGACTCCAAAGTCAAGGTTCCGTTACCTTGATAACCGACATGCAGGACCATCACGTACCTCACTCCCTTGTTCTCTCTTTTATATTGACCCCTTGTACTCCCTTTCTCCTTGTTTTATGACCGGCAAAGATAGTACAAGAATAGTCGCATGTATATAGTCTTCCAGTCGACTAGACTGTTTGCTAGTATGAATATCGATTTAGCCTCGCACCTAGTTTCCAATTCATTTCTGGTAAACTCCCATCTCCTTTCTGAAATTAGGGATAGACGATCGAGGAGGGCGCAACACATAAGTTGAAGCCAAGTCCCTTCGACCTCAAACACCTCAGTGACTGGATTGAACCATTCTGCGACTGACCCTAAGTTCCTGGCGCTTCCGCCTCTGCTCGTAGACCGTCCGACTTCCGTTCTCGGCCCTTGGCCCTGTTACGGACCCCTACGCTAACCTGGATAGCCCTTTTGGAAGTACTAGCTAAGTGCCAACATGCAGACTTAACAACAGACCAGCATAACAATGCACAAGTGAGGCTAGAAGGTGTACAAGTGCAAACATGTGCAGGCACAACAAAAACAATGGAGTCACTGTGTATGCCAGTGCAATGAGAAAAGGACCTTAAAAATAATAATAGAGTTGCTGTGCATGCCAGCACAACAAACAAAGGACCTGTAATTGTTGTACATGCTGGCACAACAAGAAAACAACCCATGGCTAGCAGAGAGCTCCAGAAATTCCTGGTCCAGGAAAGTTGACATGCATACCAGCACAACAAGAAAAATAACTACCCAGTCTGTGACCCCTGTCTTACCTTCTTCTTACAAAAAGGATGCCCCACCAATCATATATGTGAGTATGATAGCTACGATGAGTGCAGGGGTCATTTACTTTCTTCTCACCACCTCTTTTGGATAAGACCACAGGTGGAAGGGATAATGAACAAGTGACACAGGCACTTATACCAAAAAGTGCCTGCTCTTCCAACCTGGTACTTTGGATCATCCAGTAGACAGGCAACAGTCAATGATGACATTGATCTTAAAAGAAGGGGTAATGTTATGATTTCTCCCTTCTCCTCTCTCTATTACTTGTTACTGGACTCTGCTACTCTACCAGACTATATGTATAGTTCTTAGGTAATTAGTTAAAGCTCAGTCTTGGGCTGGTCGATACACCAACAAGTATCATTGCTTATTTCCCTCTTCTACTCCCAAGTGTTGAAGCTCTTGTTATTGCTGACATGGACTAGGGTCTATGACTTTTGAGTGACAATGTATAAACCAAAATAGAATGTGAGTAATGAGGACATGACCATGACTAAGATATGTGATATATGACTAATACTTGAGCTTTGACTTGGACTTTTGTACTAGAGTCTAGACTTTCTAGACTTAGTTGTGACTTGGACTTAGAGACTGGATTTAAGACTTTAACTTGGGAACTTGTTATCACAGAAGTAAGCCAGCGGCCTTTATATACAAAAACCAAGCAAAGATATGAAATGATGCAAGAGGTTGGCTATGCCAGTTGAATGACAAATTATGAGAACAAACTATACAAAACAGGAAACTCTGGAAAAACTCTAGAGAAATGGTACAGCATTGAGGATGTGCAAATAGAGGCTAGTGGCTATGGCTATGGTAGGGAAACACTAACCAGATAGAAAGGAGGATGAATAACAATAAGAAAAGACAAACAGGTCTAAGTCATGCCAAGAAAAGGGAAAAAATATAAAAGGAACAATAAGGAACTCTACCAATAAATATCTAACAACCTTGTCTACTACTCCTAAGGGGCCTTAGGATGAGTCAGGGAACTGAGTTATCTCAGAGTATTTCCAGGTCACAGGCAACATATCTGCTGTAGTTTCTCCAGTATCCAATCCAAGGATAAGGGTCTGGGGGGAGGAGGATTAATGAGAATATGGTTGTGTACTCTCATCTTGTAATTAAGAGTGAGTCAAATGGAGTGGGGTAGGTAATCAGAGTAGGCACGTGCCTTGAACTCTGCCTTGTATTCCACTCTACTCCTATCATGATATGCTGGTCTAGACATCATTCTAAGGAAATATATGGTTCTCTCCTATCACATATGACTGAGTATAGATTGGATGGGATCTTCTCCTGAATGAGAAATGTGCTAGAGGAGGTACATGCTATGATGTGAAGGAATAACATAATTGTAATTAAACGTAATATCTCCCAAAGGTAACAATGGCGAGGTTCAGAGTAGGGTATGGCTTCAACTTGTATGTTACACCCACCAGATCGCACTGGTCCCTAATTTCAGAATAGCAAGACAGAAAGAAGGCTTAGTCGAAATCAAAGTCAATCATCTGACTGAGGACTGACCTACTGAATGTACTGTTGGGTGCAAACTTGCATCTCACCCCTGAGAGACCAATCTCAATATATTGTAATATTATGTCGATTTCGGTATCATTCTGTGCGCTTTTGAACTCTTAATTTTTCTCAATTTTATTTGT
>QLPG01015472.1:0-10261 GCA_003314385.1 Gomphus sp. MG54 | reverse complement strand
CACCCACCACGATCCAACGACCGACAGGGTATTGAGTACTACTTGTTTAGCCCACGTCCAAACTGATTCTTGGCAATATGGAGCCAGCAGTATTCACTCAGCGCTCAATACGACCCTCCGAAAAACTCCGTTTAGGAAGAACCCCGACCCTCGCAAAATACCGTATCGACCCTTAGACAATGACACCACCCGTAGACATCTTTAGCCCAGACGCTTGTCGATAACATGTTGAATCACTAAACCTTGACACGGTTACGACCGAACTCGCATTTTGCAGGACATCCCTGAGTTCCCAACCCTGTCCCAGCGACAGGCCATGACCACCACGACCACCACGACCACAACCACGAAACAAGATCCGCACTGTAGAAGGGAGAAAGAAGGGAACCCGCTAGACTAACAGCAGCAACTACCGATTTTCCACCACCCCCAGCCGTTCTCCCAAGAAAACAATGCATTCACGATAACAGCACCCCGGAAATACAGGATAAAACGGAGCCCTACTCTGTCAAACCAGCTCCCGGGGCAACGACCGGACGACCCAACCCTTTCCCCCCGACCCCCCAAAATCTGGCTCCGGGTCCCCCCCCTCCGAACTCCCACTTTCCGGCGCAGGGGAAAGAACGCGCTCTAGTTGCGAGGCCTCTTGCCCTACGGCACGGGCCTTTTCTTCCTCGTCCTTCTGCCACTGCTCCTCCACCTCCTTCAACCGCTGCTCCTCCACCTCCTTCAACTGCTGCTCCTCCACCTCCTTCAGCCGCTTCTCCTCCGCCAACCGCTGCAGCTCAACCTTCTGTTCCGCCTCAGCTTGCCGAGCGGCCTCAATCCGCTGGGACCGCTTCGCCTCCAGGAGACTGAATTCCTTCACGTATTGAGCCTTCAGGGCGCGCATCTCCTCCGTTACATCCTCTCCGACATCCTGCGAGAAGTCCGACATGGGGGATGCAGTCAAAGAAGGGGAAAAAACAACGATGAAGGAAAACTATATATACGGAACCAAGCAGACGCTCGGAAAACGCCCATTACGTACAAAATGCCTAAAAAACATTCCCACGCCCCTTTCCGCCCTATTCATGGCAAGACAAGCATAGGACCTCGAGGGCTCGGTCCTAGTGGGGGGATACTGTTATAGCCCATACCTTCAACAAACCCACACTAACCCCCACAACCACCCGCTTCCATTCCGAGACCTTTCCGACCGAAAGAATGAAAGACCGTCTCCCGTGGATCCCGTTCCCGTCACGTCCGTCCGAGACACCGTGTTTCCGTGTCCGACCAAGACACCGTTCCCGAGTCCGCTCCCGGCCGAGGACTCAATACTTTGATAACCGACGTGCAGGATCATCGCGTACCTCACTCCCTTGTTCTCTTCCTTACATTAACCCCTTGTACTATCTTTCTCCTTGTTTTATGACCGGCTAAAGTTAGTACAAGAACGTTACATGTATATAGTCTCGCAGTCGACTGGACTGTTTGCTAGTACGAATATCGAATTAGTTCCCCCCCCCAGTTTCCAATTCATTTCCGGTAAACTCCCGCCTCCTTTCTGAAATTAGGGACAGACGATCGAGGAGGGCGCAACACATAAGTTGAAGCCAAGTCCCTTCGACCTCGAACACCTCAGCGACCGGATTGATCTATTCCGCGACCTACCCTAAACTCCCGGCGCTTCCGTCTCCGTCCGTAGTCCGTCCGACCCCGATCTCGGTCTTCGGCCCCGTTACGGACCTTCGCACTAACCCGGAAAACCCCTTCGGAAGTACTAGCTAAGCGCCTGACACGCGGACTTAACAACATGGATGTACATACTTCTTCATTCTGGGTATCGACTAGGCTTAGGCCCTTCTACCTTCTTCTCTTCTGTTAAGTCCTCGACTCGGGCCGGCATCCTCAGCATCCCCCCAAGTACCTGTCTGTTGCAAATACAGTGGCACGCATGGCAAGTAGGGCGCAACACACGAGTACGTTGAAGCCAACGCCACTACTCTTGGCCTGCAGGACTTGGCCATAGTCCGCCCGACCTTTTGCCAACACCCCTCGGCAGTACCAAAGTCCGTCAGTATCTGACGCTTGACAAGCACATTCATGTTGTACATTGTGTTTGCACTGACACAAATGCACTGTACGTTCATACATCAACACAAACATGCAGTACGCACATGTGCCAACACAAATGCACTGTATGTACATGCACCAATACGAACGTGCTGTATGTGTATGCGCCGACTCAAATGCGCCAACATGGATGCATTGTATGCGAACATGCTGACATGAATGCATTGTATGTGTGCATGTATGGCTTGTTGGTGTTGGCATGTGATGCATGTGTGGCACATGTGTCATATGCATGTGGCAGCACGTGTATGTGTTGTATGCACATGTGGCACGTGCATGTTGTATGTGTATGTGGCACATGTGTGTTGTATGTGTATGCGGCATGTGCATGTCCTATGCATGTGCGTGTCATACATGCATATGTATGACAGGAGCGAGTGCCCAGTTGGGTCTTGTACATGTGCACATGCATGTGTACATGGTTGATGCACCAGGTTGGGCCAGGTCATGGGTGCTCTTGGCTTGACCCAAACCCAAACCCAAGGGCACCCGACCCAGTGACCTGTGCAGGTTGGCCAAAAAATGTGCTATTCCCTAGAGGGGTATTGGGTGCACACCACACCCACATATGTGTGGCACATTCATGTCATACATTGCACACTGCACCCACACACATGCAGCACATGCCAACAGGAATGCACTATACATGTATGTGCCAACATGAACATGCTGTATCTGCATATGCTAGCTCAAACATGCTATATGTGTGCATGTTGTATGTACACATGTATGATAGGAGTGAGTCCCCAGGTGTGTCATATGCATGTGCATTCACATACATAGGTGGTATGCTGAGTTGGGCTGGATTGCAGGTGCTCTCAGCTTGACCTGTACCCAAACCCAAGGGCACCGGACCCAGTGACCCATATGGGTTGACCTAACCCATGCTATTCCCTACCAGGGAGGAACATTGAGTACTGCATACCAATGGTTGGGGTATAGGTTCCAGCTGGATGTAAGAGCTAGAGAGGGGGTTGTTTGTAGCTACTGCTATGGTGCTATGTCTGAGTAGTCCCAAAAATGCCTACTAGCTTGTATGAATTGTAGGGTATGTGGTATAATTTTGGGGTTGCCAAGCAGTCTAGGGATGGGATGTGATGCTTTGCCTGCTTTTGTTAACAGGGCATGTCGTTGGCTTTTGTATTTGATGCAATAAATCAGGTAATAGGATATTGTTTTGGGTCAGTGGCAGGTGCTGCAGGGTGTGCTGTCTATTGCCTTGATTTTCTTGAGGAATGTGTTAAGCACAACATCTGTTCTGAGCTGGACAATGATGCTGGTAGTACAGCAGGGAAGCTGACATAGTGTCTTGTATAGCTGCTGATGTGGCAGTTCAGCATCAATCCTTGAGAGTTTATGGAATCTTGGTAATTTTCACCAGATTGACCACCACCTAGAGAGTATCATGGTTTTCTGATGAGCTTTGATGGCAGATACACTAGCAGGTAGCTTGCACCATAGGAGACTTAGAAGTATTGCTGGTAATGAACAGGCTCCTTCTTCTGCCTCCTTTGCTAGAGCATCAGCCCTCACATTGCCTGGTATGCTTTTGTGACCTGGGACCCTTTCCAGGTGCATGCAGAGGGAACACCATCTTTTCTTCAGATAGTGAATGGTCTTGTGGATCTCATCCATAAGGTAATGCACTGGTTGTACTTGGTTTTTGCAGAGGGCTGTGATTGCAGATTGGTTATCTAGGGCAATTAGCACCATCCTTGCCTCATTGTGTTGACCAATGAGCTCCAACACTAGCAGTATGCCTACAAGCTCACCCTCAAAAACTATGTGCCTCATCTTTTTTTCTCAGGTGATGCTTCAGGTGTATGTCAGATTCAGGGATGATGGCAGTAGCCCCTTTGTTGTCTTTGTATCCAGAGCCATCTGAAAATATTTTAAGGTTATTGATTCTCATAAAGATAATGGCCTTTGCATCAGCCTTGTTCTCTGTGATATGTGATGTGAATTTGGGTCACCATAGAGCTGGGAGGCTTCCTGCAGAAATCTAGTAATAGCAGTCAGCTAGGCTGTGCCCTCCCTACCTATGTTGTATGTGCTCTCCTTCCTGAAGTCCCCAGAGGTTTCAAGGGCATTCACTAGGTCAGAGAGGTCATTTTTGTTAGCCTCAGTAATCCTTTGGGGTGCCAAGACCACAATGGGATTCTCTAGGTCGAGGAGCATGGATGTGGTGGCACTACATTGCTTAGTGATTGGCACAGGTAACCCCTGGGTATTTTGTGCCTACCCATACCCATACCTGAGAATACCCAGCCCTTAGCAACAAGTAGCAGGTTATTGTGGGTATGGGTATGGGTACCCATGGGTTCAATGGGTATTGCATTTACCCGTGACCCACAACAGGCCTGTGGGTTCAACAGGTATTGTTCTTACTTGCAGGTTCAACAGGTATTGCTTTTACCCACAATCCACAACAGGTATTGCACTTACCCGCCACCCACAATGGGTATAGATTGACCCAATACTGAAATTAAAAATATTTTCTTATTATAAAAATTCAGAATTTATAGAATATTACTGTGAAGCTTTGGAAATGCTGAGAGGTCAGATGGGAACGGCCAAGTCCTGCAGGCCAGAAGTAGTGGCTTTGGCTTCAACATACTTGTGCATTGTGCCCTACTCTTCTGTGTGTGCCACTGATTTGCAACAGATGGGGTACTCAGGAGGATGCCAATGATGCCGGCCCGAGTAGAGGACTTAACAGAGGAGGAGAAGAAGGGCCTAAGCCTAGTCGATACCCAGAATGAAGAAGTATGTATATGCATGCCTTACTTATATAGGTTTTGTAAGGGCAACCTAAGCAGGCGTTCTACCCTAAGGCGGCGCACTGGCGAAGGGGGATCCAAAGATTTAGTATAGTACCTAATACATGGGGGCTAGCCTACCTGGCGAAGGGGGATCCAAAGAGAAAACTCTAGGGAACCCTTCGCCCACTGACTACTGTATATAAGCATTATCTCTATGGCGCTCCGCGCTCTCTCGGGCATCACTCTCCTTGCCGACCGGGAAGTTCCGCCAGGGTCTCGACTCTGGGGGCGGATGACGAAAAGAGGGCCAAGGGGTGCAGCTGGCTCTTCTGGGGGGTACTCGCCAACAGGAGTGATGGTTCGGCGTGCGGTATGTTCGGTACTGCCGTGAGTAGGTCGAACGGTTTTCGGTTGGCGGGTGCGGTGTACGGGCGAACTGTCGTCGGTCGGGGTTGGAACACGGGGATTCCCCTGACAGGTTTAAGAAGAGACATGTGGAATAAGGAATGTAGGACAATAAGGTTACAGAGCATGTATGTATTGTCCACAATGAGTAAAATTAGAATGAAGGAATGTAAATGGGGATAGAACAATAAAAGATAGAATAATATGAATGTGGCCAGGGATAAGACAATAGGGAGTGCCCAACTATAAAACAATGGTTACAACAGAAGATAAGACGAGGACAGGAAGTCCCAAGATGAGGCAGATCGAGGAATGAGGAGTGGACAGGGTAGGATTAATGGTTGGTGAATGAGATAAAGTGGATGAGGGATAGGGACAAGGAATGTAGATGGCAGGTGTGCTGATCCGAGACCGATGTATCAAGTGACTTGCATACGGCTTAGACATGGGAGCGTGGACATAGTCCAATTTACTTGGTCGGTAATGCTGAATTACTGGATACTCAGTATGTGTACTTGACAATTATGGGGCTACCAGTAACCCCAATGCAAACAGCATCCTATCTCAGGCATATCCAGGTACACATCTGCCTTAGGTATAGATGACATACACACAGAGGCAAGTGCACCTGGGCTTCCCAGGAGGCAGGATGGGGCTACCAGCAACCCCAATGCAGTCAGGGTCAGGATTGGCCAACCCAGCAACATGCACATGCTGCACATGCACATGTAGGTCTTGTATGCATTCATGTATGACACGCACATACCACACACACACATGAGGTGTTGTATGCGGTCACATACAGCCCACATACCTACTAACTTCATTGATCCTCACATCATCGATGGCAGTAACATTTTCCCCTTTGAGAGTTTTCACCTCCCCAGTAAAACCCTTATCATGACCATTGGGACAATTAAACCACATCACATTTGCTGAGACATGCCATTAAGAACCAACAGCAAATTTGGCTCCTGCACTTACAGTTTGTATCCTTACAGTTTGTATCCTGGATGTCCTCTGTGGTGACCTCCAGCCCATCGTACAGCTTCACACAAATGTGCAAGCACACCACTGCATCTGTGCCCCACATGCCAGTCTGTGTGATCACTTTTGCCACATCAGCTGTCGATATGACATGCACAAGCATCGCATGTGGGAGGTTGGCCAGCTGAGACATGCTATTAAGAACCACTAGTAAATTTGGCTCCTACACTTACAGTTTGTGTCCTGGATGCCCTCCGCGGCCACCTCCAGCCTATGGTACAGCTTTGCACAAATGCGTGAGCACACCACTGCATCCATGCCCTGTGTGCCAGTCTGTACAATCACTTTTGCCATGACAGCTGTTGATGCAATGCATACAAGCATTGCATGCAGGTGGTTGGCTGTCAAATGTGCCTTGCCCTGGCACTTGACAACCACTTTCCGACATGACTGATGCCAGTTTCGACAAATCTTCCCATGTCACTAGCTCCCAGTCTATCCTTGGCCTCTGCACACGATCTATATGATCTACACATCCCTTGATTAGACCGATCAACAATTGACAACTTAGCAACAGCCACTCCACGTCCTGTAAGTAACACGCGGACTGAGGTGAACTACTTCCCTACATTGCTGATACCAGTTTTGAGTCTGTCCCTGGTAGGGAAATGCACGGGTCAGGCCAACCCGCATGGGTCACCGGGTGGGGTGTCCTTGGGTGTGGGTGCGGGTCAAGCCGTGAGCACCCGTGACCCGGGCCCAACCCAGGGCGTCAACTCCGACACGAATGTGACGAACGCGCTGTACACGCACGCAACGCCATGAACGCGATATACATGACGTATGCACACGCGCCGTGACGTACACACACGCGCATGCGCCGCGACATATGCAACGCCCGTTACGTGCACGTGCCACTACATATGCAACGTACACGACATATGCGCATGCACCGTGACGAATGCGACGTACACGACGTATGCGCACGTGCCGTGATGAATGCAACGTACGCGTGGCCATGTATGCAACATATGCGCGGCCACATACGCGACGTATGCACATGCGCCGCGACGAACACGACATATGCAACACCTGTATGCACACGCGCCACGACGTATGCAACACCCATACGCACACGCGCCGCCACATGCGTGATGTACGCAATGTATGCGCATGCGCCGTGACGAACGCGACATACGTGCCGCCGCGTATGCGACATATGGGCATGCGCCATGATGAACGCGACGTACGTGCTGCCACGTACGCAACGTATTGCGTGCGGGTGCGGTGCGCACCCGAGACCCGTCGACCCGTGGGAAAAAACCCATGGGTTGACGGGTTCGGGTTTCCCATGGGTCGGGTGCGGGTCACCCACATTTGACCTGTGGGTGACCCGTGCCATTCCCTAGTCCCTGGCCTCTGTATATGATCCACATGATCCACGGCATCCTCGATTAAACTGGTCAACAACCCATCATATATGCCATATGTGTTGTATGTGCCATACACGTCATATGTGCTGTACGCGTCATATGTGCTGTACGCGTCATATGTGCCACACATGCCCTATGCGCCATACATGTCATATGTGCCATATGTGCCATACATGCTGTATGTGCCATACACGCCATATGTGCTGTATACGCCATATGCACCATATATGCCATATGCGCCATACATGCCATATGCACCGTACATGCCATATGTGCTGTATGCATCATATACATTGTACGTGCCATATTCATCGTACACACCACACATGCTATATGCACTGTATATGCACATGTATGAGACGCATACGTGGAACTTATATATCATGATCAGCACACCTCAAGCCCAGGTAAGTCAAGTCAAGAAAATACTTACACGTGCAATACTTTCCTTAAAAAACTGTGGCAAAAACATCTTATTTGTCACCGCATGTCCTGCACCCTTGAGCCTGAGCCCAAGCAAGATGTATGGCTGCACATCACGTCACGAGCCAATCGTAAGGCTCATGAACTTGCGGTGACTGATACTGTACAAGGTCTGCCATGGAATGTTAATCGGTTTGATGAGGTGACCAAAGAAGGCAGGTGGGATAGAACAGTCACAGACTTGAGCGATAGTGTGAGACAGAGGGGAGAGGAGTGTGGTAGTGGTCATGTGTGGGGAAGAAGATGTAGAGTGTGGTGGGGCAGTGATGTAAGATGATGCTGGGGTAGATAAGGTCAATGTTTGGGTGTCGAGTGTGTTAGTGTTGTAGGTCGGTATTGATATGAGGGTCAATTCAGGACTGACATTTAGTGTTGGATTGGAGAGAAATGAGGAGGGTTGACTCCTCGTCAAGGGAGGTGGGATAGAACAGTCACAGACTTGAGCGATAGTGTGAGACAGAGGGGAGAGGAGTGTGGTAGTGGTCATGTGTGGGGAAGAAGATGTAGAGTGTGGTGGGGCAGTGATGTAAGATGATGCTGGGGTAGATAAGGTCAATGTTTGGGTGTCGAGTGTGTTAGTGTTGTAGGTCGGTATTGATATGAGGGTCAATTCAGGACTGACATTTAGTGTTGGATTGGAGAGAAATGAGGAGGGTTGACTCCTCGTCAAGGGACTGCTCACCAATGACAAGGACTGCAAATGTCCTCCAGATCCTCCCATAGGTAAAGATGACAGCATTGTCATCGACTTCCTGGGGGCACAAAGGGGAAGACCAAAAGTAGAGAATGGCACGAAGCTCTTGGGGGCAGTATATCTGCCCAGATGAGCATGGGATGCTGGAGGTGGTACTTTGGGGATGGATCATGTGGTAGCATCTGGTCCACTTGGCCGACATTGGGTATGTGGTAGTGTCTGTCTGTTAAAGGTTGGTAGTGTCATGCAGTGGGCAGGCCAATGGAGGGTATGTGTATGTTGTTTGACACCAAGCTGATGTAAGTGAGGTTGGTGCCAAACCTTGATTACATCAGCCACAAAGCATATTAAATAAATTCTGAAATTTTAAAATACAAAAATATATTGATTTTGAGTACAGTCACATGACAGGGGTGTGGCTGGGATTAGATAATAATTTTGCTTACAAAGTGCTCACTAAAAACCCATGTCAAACCCACCTACGGGTACAGGTTTGGGCTGGGTTGGAAATCCTGACCCTGACCCTTACCTGTGCTACTGTCAAGTGCACGTACCGAGGCCTGGTAGTTCGGCAGCGCCGACCAATTACCCAGCCCATGACCAAGCCATATACTGAATATGTTGTTCTTGGCTTGGCACATCCACTGTCCACATCCCTCGTTCCCATTCCTCATCCCCATTTATTATCCACCTTATCCTATTCACCAATCCAATAATCCTACCCATTCCACTCCTCTTTCCTTGACCCATCTCACCTCGGGATATCCTGTCCTTGGTTTATCCATTGCTACAACACTGTTGTCTTATGGTCTGGCACTCCTTATACCATACCAACCCCCACAACCACCCACACCTTTTCCGGGACTTTTCCAATTGCTCAAAGACTGAATAACCGATTTCCGGATGTCCGATATATATTCCGAGGTTCCGCTTTCCGAACCTCCGAAGACTCCAAAGTCAAGGTTCCGATACTTTGATAACTGACGCGCAGGACCATCGCGTACCTTACTTCCTTGTTCTTCTTTCCTATTGACCCCTTGTACTTCCTTTCTCCTTGTTTTATGACCAGCAAAGATAGTACAAGGACAATCGCATGTATATAGTCTTCCAGTCGACTAGACTATTCGCTAGTACGAATATCACCTTAGTCCACCCTCGCACTTTCCGTCCAAACCGACCTCTGGTTTCCGAACATTCAGGAAACGAGGACTTCCGGAAACCTCTCGGAATCATTGGAAATAACCTTAGAGGCACCTAGCTAAGCCCCCGACATGCAGATTTAACAGTATATTCGTACTCACACTCCTGACCATCACGACCCCAAGACCCCCATGAATACGTATTTGGCCCCTAATATGGGCAATATGATGGCCAAACCAGGC
>QLPG01015462.1:0-17300 GCA_003314385.1 Gomphus sp. MG54 | reverse complement strand
AAAACACTTATCCTTTTCGCTTATTTCTATTTTGGACCCACAAGGACCCACAGCCTGGCGCCAAACACTTATACACAGAAAATGGTGCCAAATTGCTGGCTCAAGCTCTCAAGATTTAATTGTACAACAAATTCCTGGGTTTAGGAAATAACTATTACTCATTAGGTCAGCCCAGAAGCTCGGCTTATTTACTATTAATATTTCGTGACTTGACCAGTCACGAGACCACCAGCCATGAGAATGTGACTCATTAATGACTATGGGGTGACTCATTAATGACTATAGGGTGACTCATTAGTGACTACAGGGTGACTCGTAGCTACCACAGGTTTCTAGGACTTTCCATTCCTTTCCACACCCTTCCACTAATTACAGGAAAGCCTTGCCTTATTGGGGAGTTACATAATTAGCTTAGAATTAGTATAAATAGAGACTAGTTCTGTAGCATAAAAAGCAATCAATCTTATCTTCACCCATAATCCACCGGATTATCTAGTGCTGCCAGCACTCTCTTAAGTAGGTCGCCGACCACTAAGACTTATCATCAGAGGTTTGTTCGCGGAATAGATCTTGACCCTTCTATGCGGTAGAAGGTTTCTTGGACAAAGTATAAAAGGTACGTAAAAACATCATAAAAGAACTAAACTAGATTTTATAGGACATCTGTGGAAGTAATCCTAGACAAGGGTAGAATAATAGTTCACGAACATAAACTATTGTTCCTACACGTAATTGACAAGTCACCTGCCAAGGCCCCCTCTAAACAATTCTTTTTGGACATCAACCCAGACAGGCATTAGCTTGCTGTCATCTTGTCGGAGAACTTGATTGAACTTTCTTCACACCAAAGTTTTGTCACAGCTCTTGGGTTACCAGCTTACGGTTCCAAAACACTTGACAATAAGCGCCTATGTCGCTCATTCATTATCCCTCCCACTCGTGGTCTCATCTGACAGAGGTGGTGAGAAGAAGGTAGACAACCCCTGCACTCATCCTAGCCATCGTGCTGGCATGCATGATTGGTGGGGCATCCTTTTTGCAAGAAGAAGGTAAGGTAGGGGTCACAGACTTGTTAATTAGTCTTCCTGTTGTGCTGGCATGTGTTCAACCTCTCTGGACCAAGACCCTCTAGAGCTCTCTGCTAGCCATGGATCCCTTTCTCATTGTGCCGGCATGTGCAATGATTACAGGTCATTTCTTTGTTGCACTGGCATGTGCAGCAATTCGTTTTTCTTTTTTACAGGTTTTTTTGTCATTACGCTGGCGTGCACGGTGACTCAATCTTTTTTGTTGCACTTGCATGGGTTTGCGCATGTGCACCTGTCACATTCACCATCGCACTCACCATTGCATATTGGTGTACCACCCTCACACCTGCACCTGCTGCCTTTGCACCATCCTAACACCTGCACCTACACCTGCTGCCTTTGCACCATCCTAACACCTGCACCTGCACCTGCTGCCTTTGCACCATCCTAACACCTGCACCTGCACCTGCCACCTTTGCACCATCCTAACACCTGCACCTGCCCCTGCACCCGTATATGCACCTGCATCCGCCACTCTTGCACCTGTGCACCTGTTGCACTGCACCTGTCATTGCCTACCGGTGCACTTCCCTCATGCCTGCACACCTGTCATGCCTGCCATCGTGTATCGGTGCACCACCCTTGTGCCATCCTCACATGTGCCCGCCACCCTCGCACCATCCTCACATGCATCCACCGCCCTCGTGCCATCCCCACATGCACCTGCCACCCTTGCACCATCCTCACATACACCTACCGCCCTTGCACCTGTGCACCTGTCATGCCTGCCATCGTGTACCGGTGCACTGCCCTTGCACCTGCACCTGCACCTGCACCCGCCGCCCTTGCACCATCCTAACACCTGCACCTTCCCCCGCACCCCTACGTGCACCTGCATCCACCACTCTCACACCTGCATCCACCACTCTCACACCTGCGTGTGAAGTACACTTACCAAGGTCCCGATTATTCGCCAGTGCCGACCGAGCAACCATCCTACATCCATGTACCAGAGTCCACGCTGCATGCATAACATTTGGTGTGCCGGTCTCGGCTCGGTACATCCGCCATCCACACTCCTCAGTCCGTTTCACCTCGGGACTTCCTGTCCTTGTATTATCCTCAGACATGACCCCATTGTTTTATACTCGGCCACTCCCTATTGTCCCATCTTAAGTCACGATTCTATTATCCTGTCTTTTATTGTTCTATCCCCGCTTTGCATTCCTTGTTCTAATTTTATTCGTTGTGGACAATAACCACATGCTCTGCATACCTTGTTGTCCCACATTCCTTATTCCACATGTCGCTTCTTAACCTATATAAGTAGGACATGCCTGTACATATTTCCTCATTCTGGGTATCGACTAGGCTTAGGCCCTTCTACCTTCTTCTCTTCTGTTAAAGTCCTCGACTCGGGCCGGCATCCTCAGCATCCCCCTGAGTATCTGTCTGTTGCAAATACAGTGGCATGCACGGCAAGTAGGGCACAACGCACGAGTACGTTGAAGCCAATGCCACTACTCTTGGCCTGCAGGACTTGGCCATAGTCCACCCAACCTTTTGCCAACACCCCTCGGCAGTTCCAAAGTCCGTCAGTACCCGACGCTTGATACTGCGCACCTGTTGCGCCACCTGCATTCATGCCTGTCACTGTCATGCACTTGTAGCACCAATTTGCCACATCCACCACCACTGCCGAGCGTGTCATGCAGGTGTTGCACTTGCCATCGTGCAGTTGTTGTGCCAATTTGCCACCGTGCACTTGTTGCATTGACTCACCTGTTGGGGAATGGGAGATTCCCTAACAGATAGGAAGGGTAATCGGATCAGGGATCAGCTTAAAGGAGTCGAAACCTCTCTCACTCAGACAATAACTCAACAAATCAGTCTTGAATTGACTACCAAAAAAATATAATAATTTTGGCTGGCTATTTAAGAGTGAATAACTCAAAGTAATTAACTCTTAAACTATCAAGCTCTTCAAAGCCTAAGGAAATACTTCAAAAACACTTATATATTTCATTTATTTCAATGTTCAGCATCCCTGACACAGTAGAATCCAAGACTAGTGTACTCACCCAACAACCCAACACTTCTAGGACCCTTCCATACCGAAAACCTACACATGGCAATGACGAGTCGAGTCCCACACCCTCTCCTACCCCACCGATTGTTAAGCGCCCAATGGAAACACGGCCTTCTAGGGACTGAACACGGCCTCCTAAGGATTCATAACTGCCTGAGGACGATTCCCACGATGAGAGCGACAAGGCGCATGGTCATTTCCCGTGTAGACATTGAGGGGATAGTCCGGAAAGGGGGGATCATGGAAAACAATGCATGTGGCCATCTAGAGACTGAGCATGACCACCTAGAGATCCAGAACCACCTGGAGACGACTCTCCAGAACCACCTGGAGACGACTCTCCAGATGATGGCGACGAGGTACATGGTAGATGGACGCAAAGGTGAAGGAGGGATAGTCCAGAAAGGGGGGATCAGAGAAGGAAACAGTCAGTAAAGGAAACAATGCAAAGGGATGAGGCTTACTTTGATTCCAAACTAGAGCCTGAGATAGTCCCTGAGTGGGATGGTGACCCAGACACCCTAGCACAGTGGTTAATGAAGATTAACCACATAGCAGACCGGTCACTTACCATGCACAGGCAACTAGGAGAAATTGTTCCCCTCCAGTTAAGAAGGAATGCCAAACAATGGTTCTTCTCGCTCCCTATAAGCTATAGGGAGCAAGTCACAGTTAGTTGGAGGACTATGAAGGAAGCAATCACTACTTACTACATGAACCAGCATGGCTCAACCACCAGAAGTCCTGAGCAAACCGTGCGTCGTACCGAGAGCCAGGTCATGGGCATGAGAGCCCTGGCAAGTATTTCGTGTGCAAGGCAGAAACTTATCATGGAAGTTATGGCCGGTGCACCTTCATACTGGCACACAGTTATTGATGCCCAGCGGTGTCTGATGGTTGTTGAATTCCAGTCAGCAATTAAGTATCATGAGGAGACACTGATGCACGCACCTTTTACCTCCTCCAATGACCTCGAACGACAATTGCAGAACCTAGAGATGAGCGCGTCCAACCAAAAAGGGCAACAGCCCAATTGGGAGATGACACGTCGAGGCATGACCCAAGGAACAGGAACCGCAGGTGCCCATACTTACTGTGACTCATGGTCACACTTAGCTGGAGCCTAATGGCAGTGGCCAGGACAATGAGTGGCCGTCATGTTATTCGGGGGAAACGGGTCAAGGAGTGGATAGGCGGTGAAGGAACAATGAAGAGGATAGGATGAGAGGAGTGGTCCATACGATGCACCGGGTGTACCGAGCCGAGACCGCACGGTAGTGCAAGAGGATGTGGGTAAGGGCTGATTGGTCGGTATTCCCAAGTGAGCCGGGACTCGGTGTTGTGGGCTTGACAGTATCCCCCCTCTAGTGGCTGAACCCATGAAGCCGGTAAGCGGAGTTAAAAATAGAGTTCCGGGTGTCAGCATGATGTCACGGTTTTGTTTGGGGAAATCCCCAGGCTTTTCATCAACTTTGTTCTTTACTCCCATCAAAGGATCAGGGCGAGGAATGGGTGCCATAACCGATGACAAAAAGGAGCAATTCAAGAAGAACCAGCTTGAACAACAGCATCAACGGGAGCAAGAGATGGCAGATTGGGCTGCCGCAGCTCAACTGAAGGCAGACGAGGAGGCTGCTGAAAAGGCAAAAGTGGAGGAGGAGCAGGCAGAACAGGCCGCTAAGGAGGTGTTCGAGATGGCGACCAAGGCTGCTCGTCTGGCTTGGGAAATTGCCCAGGCAGCCGAGGAAAAGTGGGTCCATTTGGCCCAGTGGGCAGTTACTCGGGCTCTTGAGGAGAAAGGGAATGTAAAGCTCAGCCAGGACCTTGCAGGGTGGGGCAAGGCACATGAGAACGCAGGTGTCAAAGCCGTCGAAGATCCCAAAAGCCTGGGTGTGCCAAAGATGACGACGCGTAAGTGGGGTATGGACGTGGATATGGGGCCGAGTAGGAGAGGTAGGCCAAGGGGGGCCCAGGTATGTAGGATTTTCTGTTCGTATTTTTTGTGTTTTTACTTTTTTTTTTTTTATCAGTTCAAAAAGAAGCCAACCTGGGAGTGGTCACCCTCTCTTTGCCCTCCTTGCGACCATTGCAAGGAACGCAGAGAAGCCTGCTCCGTTAGAAATGTGGGAGCAGCGTGCGAGTGCTGCAATGCATGCTGGGTGAAATGCAGTTTGGTGGCAGCTTGGCAGTGCAAGGTGAGGAGTCGGGAAGAGGTGGAGTCGGAGAGTGAGAGTAAGGAAGAGAGTGGAGGGGAGGAGATGGAAGAGGAGCAGCCGATGAAGAGGCCGAGAAGGGCTGTTACAATGTGACCGAGCGAATGGCCGGTGGCCATACAGCTGAGCGGGCGTGAAATGACAGTGGAAGTCCCCTTGCCCGGGGGGTCAGGGTAGCGACGACTTGCCGAGATCTGGGAGGACATCCTCCAAGAGAGGTTGAGGTCGAACAGGTTACTCCTTGAGTTGGTAGAAGGGGTGAGGTTCATGGGCCATGCGATGGTCCTCTTGCATGAGAGTCTGGTTCTGCACAGGTGTAAAGCCCACAATACCATGCTCTGATTTACTCGGCAGTACCAACCAACCAACCCTTACCCATATCATCCCTCACCAGGGTGTGGCCTTGGCTCGGTACATTCGTTTCATCATTTGGCTTATTATCCCTATCCCACCCTCCTATTCTTATTATCCTTCTACTCCCTGTCCTTCCCCTTTCCTGTTTACCCTCGGGACATTCACTATTCGTTGTCACTCGGCAGTGGCCCTATTGTTTTATGTTTTGGCCACTCCCATTGTTCTATTCTCACCCACTCTTTTGTCCTCAGCCATACTTTATTGTTCTATTATCATCCACATTCCTTGTTCTATTCTTGATCATTGTGGACAATACCTCCACATGATTCTTCATACCTTATTGTTCTCCATTCCTTGTGCCACACTGATCCACAACTCACTTATTAACCTATATAAGTAGCCAATGTATGTAGATGGTTCTTGGTTCTGGAAATCAACTAGGTTTATGCCTTCTTATCCTCCCTTCCCCTGTCCCAAGTCCTTTACCTGGGCCAATACTCTCGGCACTCTCCCGGGTATCCCTCTGTCCTAAATCGGTAGCATGCATGGGAGGTAGGGTGCAACGCACGAGCACATTGAAGCCAAGCCACTATTCCCAGCCTGCAGGACTTGGCCACTCCTCAGCATTCCTGGAGCCTGACAACAGGGAGTCGGCAGTGCCAGTGATACTGGTTATTGCAGAGGAGTTGGGTGGTGAGGATCCAGGTGAGGATCAATTGAAAGATGATGAGGGTGGAGAGAAAGGGAAGGATAACAAGATGAGGAGATGGTGATAGATGAGACTTTGAAAGATGACTGATAATAAAATTGTTGTTTTTCTTTTTAAAGAAGGGATAAGGAAGGAAATAGAAGTATGTGAGCAGAAGAAAACAAGTGAATGTGCCGATGTTAACACATTCCTCAACTCCTGTGACATCTACTTCACAGTTTGAAGCAACCAGTTCCCCAATGACCAAGCCCACATCCACTGGGCATTGTTGTACTTCAAGTCTGGATGAATGACTCGGCATACCAACAGGGTCTTGTGGAGTAAACAAGCCAGATGTCCCCTTTACCCCAACTGGAAGGTGTTCAAGATAGATGTGATAGAATACTTCTGCCTGAGGAACAAACAGCTTTCAACCCTAACATGACTTGAAGGTATGGGCTGGTACCAGGGTTGTTAAGCACACAACACCAAGCTTCAATTCACTCAGTCATACCAGTGAAATGATCTGTTGAATATAAGGATACCTGAATTACTAGCTCAGTCTCTTGGTAAAGAGCTCATATTAGAAGTAGCTAACTACCTGAAATACTATCTAACAGAATAGTTAACAATTGCATGAAATATAGGAATAAACTTGGACTCATACCTCAGTCTCTTGGAAAAGAGCTGAGGTTACAGAGTCATACAACTGCAAAATACATTGGCAAATTCAACCACCTACCAAAGGCAGATATGAGAGATAATAATGAATAAGACCCATACTCCTTCTCTAATACCTCAGGTCCTGGTTGTCTGGTTGCCAGGGATAAGGATAAGAGATGTTTGGGCTGAATGCCAAATCCTTAACAGTTCCCCTCAGTCCAAATCATCTGTTCTATCCCCAATGGCTTGATGGGTCAGCTGTGTTTGAAACAGTTCTTCCAGTGATTGAAAAATGTAAGTGTCAGATGGTTTTTAATGCTCCTGGAAGGCCAGAGTATAAAAGGGTCAGAATGGGTAATGAATGTTTGTTATGTCCCATGTCCCCAACAAACCCATACCAACCCCCATAACCACCTACCCCGTTTCCGAAACCTCCCCGACCACCGAAGGATGAACGATCACTTTCCGTGATTCCCATCCCATAATGTCTGAGCCCCCAATAGTCCGATCCCGATTCCCGTGACCAAGGTTCCACATCTTGATAACCAACGCCGAGTCTATCGCGTACCTTACTCCCTTATTCTTCTTTCCTATTGACCCCTTGTACTTCCTTTCTCCTTGTTTTATGACCGGCAAAGATAGTACAAGGATAGTCGCATGTATATAGTCTCCCAGTCGACTGGACTGTTCACTAGTACGAATATCGATTTAGTCTTCCACCAGTTTCCGATTCATTTCCAGTAAACTCCCATCTCCTTTCCGAAATTAGGGACATACGATTGAGGAGGGTGCAACACATAAGTTGAAGCCAAGTCCCTTCGACCTCAAATACCTTAGTGACCAGATTGAACCATTCCACGACTGACCCTAAGTTCCCAGCACTTCTGCCTCTGCCCGTAGTCCGTCCGACTACTGCCTTTGGTCCTCGGCCCCGTTACAGACCTCCACGCTAACCCGGATAGCCCTTTTGGAAGTACTAGCTAAGTGCCTGACACGCGGACTTAACAGTATATTCGTACTCACACTCCTGATCATCATGAAAAATAAGGCACGAGCAAGATTTTTACGAGCATGCACGAGACCCCTCTTTCTACAGGCACCACTCTTGAAGAGCGCCCCCGTACCACTGGAAAACATGACAAATCTCGCCAAAGCCATCACTACGCTAGCAAACAGCCTAGCCATCCCCAAGAAATCGAGACCTCCCACAAAAATCCGAAGCCCAGACCCCTTCGATGGTTCCAACCTCAGAAAATTACAAACCTTCCTCGTACAGTGCAACCTAATTTTCCAGGATGACTCAGAAACCTTCAACACCAGTAACACCAAAGTAACCTACGCGCTATCATATCTAACTGTCACGACCATACATCGTGCTTTGACTTACTTGGCAATACCAACCAGGCTAGAATCTTCACTAAAATAGACCTACGACACGCATATCACCTCGTCCGCATCCGAGACAGCAATGAGTGGAAAACCACCTTCCGCACATGCTATGGATCCTTCAAATGGCGTGTCATGCCCTTCGGATTAAGCAACTCTCCGGCCACCTTTCAATGCCTCATGAACGACATCTTCTCTGACCTCCTTGACGTATCGGTACTGGTATACCTAGACGACATCCTGATATACTCTGACAACCTGGAAGAACACAAGAAACATGTGCGCGAAGTCCTAAAATGACTCCAAACCAACCACCTGTATGCCCGTGCGGACAAATGCCAATTCCACGCCGACACAGTGGAATACCTGGGATACATTCTGTCTCCGAACAGTCTCACCATGGCCAACAACAAGATCAAGGGGATCCAGGACTGGACCGAACCACGCAAAGTCAAGGACATCCAGTCCTTCCTTGGATTCACAAACTTTTATAGACGCTTCATTTTCAACCACTCCAACATCATGATCCCACTAACCCATTTGACATGAAAAGACACACCTTGGAACTTCTCCGAAGACTGCAGGACGTCCTTCGAAACCCTCAAGAAGGCCTTCACCACTGCCCCGGTGTTAAACCAATGGACCCCTGGCTCCCAACTCGTCGTTGAGATGGATGCCTCAGACTACGCCCTGGCGGCCATCTTATCATAATCTCCCCCACAGACAATGAGATACACCCGATCGCCTTCCACTCTCAGACATTTTCACCCCCAGAACTAAACTATGACGTACATGATAAGGAGCTACTTGCCATCTTCGAGGCCTTCAAAACCTGGCAACATTACCTGGAAGGTGCACCCCACCCCATCGACATTGTAACGGACCACAAAAACCTGGAATACTTCTCAACAACCAAACTTCTCACCCGCCGACAAGTCCGATGGTCGGAATACCTTTCACAATTCAACATGACCATCCGTTTCCACCCGGGACGCCTCGGAGCCAAACCGGACGCACTAACCAGACGATGGGACATCTACCCCAGAGAGGGAGGGAACAACTATGCCACGATCAACCCTCACAACCTCCGACCCATCTTCTCCACAGAACAGCTATCTGCCTCCCTACAAGCCATGGCACTATACTTCCCGTCACTATGAGCGGCCGCAATAATGGACACAGAATGACTCCACAACGACATCCACGCAGCAATCCAAAACGATCCATAAACCTTGGAAAAACTCAAAAACCCCAACGGAAAATGGTCAGCCACACCAGACAACCTCCTCCTCCTCGACCAGCGTATCTACGTCCCGGACAGCAAGGACCTCCGCCTATGAATCCTACAGGACAAGCACGACCACCCCATCTCTGGACACTTCGGAAAAAATCGGATGCTCGACCTCATCAGGAGAGAGTATACGTGGCCCAGACTCCGAAAAACCATGAAGTCCTACATCAAGTCCTGCACAACCTGCATGCGTGCCAAAACACAAAGACACCAACCGTACGGCCTCCTGAAACAGCTACCGGTTCCCATACGCCTGTGGAACTCCATATCAATGGATTTCATCGAAAAACTACCCCTGTCGGCCAGCTATGACTCCATCCTTGTCATTGTAGATCGACTCACCAAACAATCCATCTTCATCCCGACCCACGATACCATCACATCCCCCCTCCTAGCCAAGTTGTTTGTGCTCCACATATTTTCAAAACACGGGGTCCCATCGCATGTTACCTCGGACTGCGGAACAGAATTCGTGTCTTCCTTCTTCAGGTCCCTGGAGAAGGCCCTAGACATGAAACTACACTTCACTTCCATATACCATCCAGAAGGTGATGGACAAACTGAACAGATGAACCAAACGTTGGAACAATACCTCCAGGTCTACTGCAATTACCATCAGAACACCTGGGCAGACCTCCTCCCAATCGCGGAGTTCGCCTACAACAATGCCCCCAATGCAACAACCGGAATTTCACCCTTCTTCGCCAACAAAGGATACCACCCGGACATCACCTGCTACCCCGAGCGAGACCTGGCCTCCTCTGTTAAGAGCTAAACACAGAAATTCAGACTTCTTCACGAAGATCTCATATTACACAATAAATACCTCAACACAGAAACTATCAATGATTAAACTAAGTTAGAACATGATGTTAAAAATGTAAGAGATAATACTCACTTCAGACTTCTTCACGAAGATCTGAAGTGATTTGTCTATAGGAAACTCGTATTTATAGGGAATTAGAACAATGGTAGCATGTAATAATAAAAACAATGGTACCACTGAAAAGGTGAAAACAATGGTACCACTGAAACAATGAGAACAATAACACCCATACAAAGAGAAAATAGAAACATAACTTATGCCCGCTAATCTCCATTGAGCGTCTTGATCCTAAAGGTGGTTTGAATTGAATCACATGAACTCCACACTCCTCCTCAGTTCAAACCATCTAACTCATCCCCAACAATTTGATACATCTGTTGTGTTCAGATGATTGTCCTATCCTTGGTTACACCTCTATTATTCTATCCCTTATTGTTCTATGCCCGCTTGCATTCCTTCATTCTAATTTTACTCATTGTGGACAATAACCACATGCTTTGCATACCTTGTTGTCTCACATTCCTTATTCCACATGTTGCTTCTTAACCTATATAAGTAGGACATGCCTGTACATATTTCCTCATTCTGGGTATCGACTAGGCTTAGGCCCTTCTACCTTCTTCCTCTCTGTTAAAGTCCTTGACTCGGGCTGGCATCACCAGCATCCTCCCGAGTACCTGTCTGTTGCAAATCAGTGGCATGCACAGTAAGTAGGGCACAATGCACGAGTATGTTGAAGCCAACACCACTACTCTTGGCCTGCAGGACTTGGCCATTGTCTGCCCGACAACCCTCGGCAGTACCAAAGTCTATCAGTACCCGAAGCTTGACAAGTCCATGGAAATGGAGTTCCAGGGTCACTTAGGGATAGGTAGTTGCTTCAAAAAGCCATAGGGTATATGTTGTTGTTATTATGGGCAACTTGGTGAAGATGTAAGTTATACAACTAGACAATATTAGACTCCTCAGTGTAGAAAGACACTGAGATGTGCATTACCTAGACAAGATTAGACTACAAAGCAATCAGCTGTCTAGTGCTGTATAAAAGGCTGGCACTCTTACCTCCCCAGTGTAGACAGACACTGAGGAGAACTAACTAGTGCCACCACACTCCTACATGTAGCCTGGCCCCACTGCATCTCCTAGTGATGCAAGTATCAATGTATGTATACAACACAATAAGTAATCTTGAATTGAAACAAATGTACCCATTATATCCAACATGTGTCACTATGATTTTGAATGCATACATGTCAGGCAGGATTTTCAGAATTCAATGAGCGAAGTGTGCAGGCCTGGCCAAGTGTATTCACAGTGAACCAGGGCTAGCATTTTGTTTTGATGAAAGTGACCTGAGAGCACGTGATCATGTTTATACTAAAGTACATACAATCTGAGGTTGTTAGTGTTGGGTACATAGATTCGGTTGTCCAGTCAAAGAAAACCATCATTTGCTTACATCCATCTCTGGGTTGGCTTCACATTAGGACTGAGATGTTGCATGGCTATGAGATCTGAGGGGAGAGCTGACAGGATGTTGGAATGATTATTAAACACAGATTTTACTTTAGCTTCAGTAAGATACTCCGGCAAGCAATCGAATATATGCCAAATCTCGATTAAACCCATATGTACATTGTCACACTTCACCTCACCCCTCACACACAAATGCGGTTCCATTAAACACACTCCTCTGCGGATACCGGCAGTGCATCCTCTCCACTCCACCTTTTGTATTATTTCCCGCCACTGTCGTACCCACAATCACACTCGGTGCCCTCTCCTCTTCCACCCACTCCACAAGCGCAAGTAGTATATTATGCATCGAATCATTCCGGAACCAGTTATCCGGCATCCCCAACTGCCCAAACGCCCATGCTCCTGGGCCATACCCGCAGTGCTCCATACCGGGGACGAGGAAGAGCCGGTAGAAGTCATCGAGCGTCCGTTCCGAGAGCGTGGAGGCAATCAGGTTGTAGAGACGTTTTGAGTTCCCGGATGGAATGAGCTGCAGGATGATTGTTAACGTTGTTAACGTTGGACAAGAGAGGAGTATTATTATCATATCAACGGGTGGATCAACTTAAACAACGACCGCACCTCATCACGACGGCCATGGTACGAAATCAATTTTCCACCACGTTCATGAAACTCAGAGAGGTCCCCGTCCCATGTGGCGATTCCCCCCGGATTAATAGTATCTGCGAATTCAATATCCGCAACGCTAAAGTTGTCAAACGAATAATTGGAGTCATTGAAGATTGTATACCGATACCAGTTCTGAATGCGCAAATGCAGCGCCATAAAAATGAGGTTATCCGAAGTTGATATTACAACACAGCTCACCTCAGGGATCGCGAAAATGGAACCATTTAGCAAGTAAGCGAAATTGCCGTCTCCCTCGGCGCCAGGATCGTACCGCGGATACAATAGCTGTCCCCTCGTCCCAAAGAGAGGTTGGTATATATCCCTCAGCGTGGCCACCTGAAGAGTCGTGAGACAACTACTCTGGTCACCACCCCGATTGGCCGCGCCACAAAGCAAAGCCTCGGGTCGAAAGATACATTCATCAGGCTCCGTTATAATCCCATCCACGACGCCATCCAACGCATCGCACTGCTTCAAAATCTCCTGCGACACGACCGCCCACAGGGACGCCGGTATAAACCTCCCGCTCACACCCTTACTCTTCACTCCACCAAAGTCCCGCATACTTCCCATCAACTCGCTAAAGCTCTCTTCCTGACCCTGAATTGGCCCACCTACAAACCGTGCCAACATAGTCTCCCATCCCAACAAATGATTAAAGTCCGTCGCAGGTGCTCCAGCAATGATCCCGTCAAAATCATCTGGATGCGCCGTTGCAGACTGCAACCCTTGTCTCCCTCCTGTCGAACACCCTATGAAATACGCCTTGTCGTGCGCGCGTTCATAATACGAATTTATAATTTCTTTTCCGAGAACTGCTTCCACATGGATCGAGCGGGACCCAAAGTCATTGATGACCTCCGGGTGGTTCAGAAATGGGGTGCCGTCAAAACCATCTCCGTCGTGTCCATTATCAGACGAGACCGTAGCGAAATGGAGCCTACTTCCATAATCCAAAGTATTATAATCGATGCCTTATGTTTACCAAAAAAAAAAAAAGGTCAGATATGCAGATAAGCATAATAATTCCCAAAATAAAATGTAATACATCCTGCAAGGCCCCCGTTTCCGATTGCCAATAGCCTTCCAAACCACGCGTCAGCGTGATACGGGAGCCACATTTCCATATGGACTGCTGAATTTGCGGTGGTGTTCACGACGGCATAGACACGGCAAATATCGTTTGTGACGAATGCCGAGGACTGGCATGAGCCAGGTGTGGAGATATTCTGACCACCTGCGATGTGCTCTGCTGTGATGATCGTGGCGTTCGCGCTTGAGAAATTTGTTATGAGACTGGTGCATGCGTGGTCGGATAGTGGAGAGTAAGGTAACCAGCTGCTTGGTAGAATATTAAAGATAGACAAGAGCTTCAGCGTCGACTGTAACATGGCGTTTTGTGGCGCTTTGGAGGTGTGGCCTGCTAAATGATTTAGCGTGTATTTGATATTATTAGGCTGGTAAAAAGGTTTTTACCCTTTTCGTGGATATCGATGAGATATTTCTCTTTTTGGACCAGACCACATAAAATATTATAGAAGGTGCCAGTGCTCAACGACGTTTACTGATTAAAGCTCAATATCGTTCAACATTGAATTCGATTGTTATTGCACAAAGTAGAGAGTAATAGTTACCCATAATCATTAGTAACGTACTGAATTAAAAAATTTTAGGCACGTAATTCAGTTTGTTAATAATCATTGAGTGACCTCTCTAGTAAGGGAGGGCTTGTTGTAAATATAAAGTAGGGCAGCAGAGTATCATGGTCACTTAACTACAAATACAAAAGTAAAAAGATAAAAAAAGGTTAGAACATTCCTGGCTATATACCCCATATATAGATGTATTTTCGGAAGTGGCTAGCCTTCGGATAGGGACACCGGGACTCACAGCATGGATCGTACAAAAGAAAAATATAAAACAGATTTCAACCCCAGATTGGATATACTATGTCTAACTAAGCCTTTATGACACATTTGAACATTCCTGGCTATACCCCATATAAACATGTATTTTCGGAAGTGTTTAGCATTCAAATAGGGATAGGGAGACCGGGACTTACAGCATGGATGTACAAAACAAAAAGATAAAAAAACAGATTAGAACATTCCTGGCTATACCCCATATATACATGTATTTTCGGAAGCACGTGTTTATCCTTTGGATAGGGATAGGGAGACCGGGACCTTACAGCATGGATCGCGGAGTCCAAGCGAACGTGTACAGAACAGAGCGTGGATCGGAACAGAGCATGGATCGGAGCAGTGAGGAACTGGATCAACGGAAAAGGGAATATGAAAGGCTTAAAACAGAATGAAGACACACATGCGAGGTACATTAGCGTCTCCTCAGTATCCTGCCCCTGCGCATGTGGTCGAATTGATGAACACGAAGATGGAAGGCGATTCCTGCCCGTATCAGATAACACTTCCAATCCCCTTCAGGTTCACATCGATAGTAGTACAATTTTTTTTACTAACTTCCATATAAATAGATCGTCTCAGTTAGATAGAAAACAAACGTCACCTTCTTGCGCATCTTATTCTTTCGCCACCTATTCCCATCGCTACCACATTTGGAAAGAAGACCATCCTACTTATTGTTTGAAACACAGCGACAAGATTTTAAGAACTTGAAGTGTAGCGTGAAAAGTGTGATCCTCAATTTGTTGTTATAGTATATAGAATAAATACTACACAAATCACAGATGGGAGAATTGTTTGAGGCATGAATACAGCAGGGATGCATTACCCAGGACATCAGATAGGTGAAATATATTTTACAGGGATTGGGGGAAGAAAAAGACAACAAGCTTTGATAGAGTACATACAGATGAACTATGCACCTCAAATGTGAACATGTTTTATGAGAATGGTGGATGGCCAGGCCTCTGCTGGTCTGGTGTTGGGTGCCTCACAATGACAGAATTGGGATAAAACCTCAATGTCAATACAAGTGGACTTTGAATTTGATTGAAATAGCAGATAGGAATAGAAACTGATTTGACCAATTTGTCATATGGGAATTGTAATATTTGAATCATTCCATCAATGGATAATGAATGGATGGTTGTTTCAACAAATAGGTGCTCATAGGTGTGCAAGCAGTCAACATAATTCTCAAATATCAATTCAACATTCTACACAACCAGTTTGTCTTGAATGTAACTCCTAATTCTGTGTATTGTTAATTGTACGGGTGCTTATTATGTAAGCAAATGCACCTAACAATTTCAACAATTACAACTCAAGAAATTTCTTTTGGCCTCGGATAGTTCCTTTCGCCATTAATCCCTGGGAGACTGTGGGAACCCTCTCCTTGATAGAGCATTCACCATCTGTTCTCCAGTGACTCTGCTCATTCTTTGATAGTTTAAGTTTTTAGAATTGTTTATTAATATTTTGATCTTTTTACATATACTAGTAGGTTACTATGGCAAGTAATGGCTAGTATTAAATGTCATAGTAGTCTATTCCAATTCCCCTATGGTCAACTTTCTTCATAGACACATGACCACATGTGATGCCTTGAATACTTCTGCATGGGTGCTTCACCTGGGGCATGAACCAGGATGGGAATACAATAGATGTTAAACAAGCATCAGGAAAAATATGAAATAATAACAGAAATATAGTATAAATGTTTCTTGAGTATAGAGTCAAAACAAGCAGTTGGGGTCCTTGATAATTGATAGGATTGACACAAATGATGGTTTTGAGTGAATATATGTGCAAATAGGTGCATAGGAATGGTCAAATGGGTGTGGATAACTTGTAGGAAAATTCAGGGATGTTGTATATCAATAGTTTAATCATTTTGGTGACCTGTAGAAATTTTATAAAAGTAATATATTATTTTGCTCATTCTGACACACGGGATCTATAGAGCTACCTGGTTATTGCTGTTACACACATTTCTAACCGTTTGCGTCTAAATTCTCTCCATTGCCCATGCTGTCTCAGGTCAAGTCGGTCCCATCCAGTGCCGACTCACGTTTTTCAGGACTAATATCGAAACGTCAGATACACGCTCCAAAAGGGCTGGTGGTCGAGAGGAACCCTTGATGCAACCAATCTGATGTCCCTATATTCAGCATCAGCGGACAACCCTCGGAGATTCATTTGTTAGTCAAATATTGAATATCTAACACGGCCCGCCTTGACAGCTGATGCAACAAAAGCAAAGACCAAGCTGTTTATTATTTCGATCTTTTTTTTCATTGACTCCAAGGGTGTTGTCAGATTTCACCGTCACTTTAGGCTCTCCCAAACAGTAAATCATTCTCCAACTGTTTCATTCCTCACAAACAAATACAGTCCCATTGAACACGCTCCTCTGCGGATACTTACAATGTACCCTCTCCGCTTTTGTCTCTGGAACGCTCCCTACAATCACATCGGGGGCTCCCCCTTCCTCCCCCTCTACCCAGTCCACAAGCGCAAGCAACGCATTATGTGACGACGCGTTCACTACATTCGAAGCGCTTCCAAACTGGCCAAAAGCCCATGCCCCGGGGCCACCGTCACAGTGCTCCAAACCTGGAACGAGGAAAAGCCGGTAGAAATCATCTAGGTTGGTAAGTGAAAGCGTAGAAGATACTAGATTATAGAAGCG